>VWZK01019393.1:35302-48118 GCA_013396935.1 Baryphthengus martii | reverse complement strand
TCTAGAACGGGGCGGCCTCTGGAGGAGCCCGGGCACGGCCCCTCGGCGAGCCCGGCCTGCGGAGCTGAGCCCGGCCGAGGCCTCAGGGTCAGCCTCGCGTGGTTCCCCGGCTCCTGCGGCCTCAGGCTGAGGTGTGAGGCGAGCGGTGACGGCGGGAACCCTGGCTGGGTTCAGCCGAGGAGGCCCCAAAAGCCTGAGAGGAAACGATTTGCTTCCAGAAGTGTCTGAGGGGAGGGGACGTTTCCCGACGGTACAGCCGGGGCGCAGTGGTGGCCCCTGCCCTGCCCTGGGGAGTGCTCTGCCCTGCCTGCCTAGCCTGGTGTGGGGAGAGGAGAGGGGCACACGGTCCTGGGCTGGCTGTGGGGCGGCAGCCGCTGTCACACCCCCGTCTGCTGCAGCCTGACAGGGCTTGGCTGCCCTCGGTGCCTTGCCATCATATTTCTTGCAGGAAGACGGTGATTCCAGCTCTGATGTCTGTTGTCCCAAATAAAGACTCAAGATTTGTAAATCGGTTTGGTTGGTAAAGAGTTTTAAGCTCATGGAGTTAACCCATCCCTGCCAGGGCACCACTGAGCCCTGTCCCTCAGCACCACATCTCCACGCCTTGGAAACCCCTCCAGGGATCAGGGGCACTCCAGCCCTGCCCTGGGCAGCCTGGCACAGGCCTGGACAACCCCAAAGGGGCTGCAACAAATTGTTCCTCAGCTCCAACCTAAACCTCCCCTGGGGCAACTTGAGGCCGCTTCCTCTTGTCCTGTCATTTGTTCCTTGGGAGCAGAACCCATTTCCCCTGGCTCCAAGCTCCTGAATGTCAGGGAGTTGTGGAGAGCCAGAAGGTCTCCCCTGAGCCTCCTTTGCTCCAGGCTGCACAAGCCCAGCTCCCTCAGCCGCTCCTCACCACACTCCTGCTCTAGAGCCCCTTATTTCTAAACAAATAAAATGGAAACATGTAAAGACTGTCAGCAGTGTGTGTTAATTAAGCAAAACAAAGATGGCAACCACCTTAAGAGATCTGGGTCACCTGGGGAATGTGAGCACTGAAATGTTCAGGAGGTGAGGGAGTTTGGGCGCCCATTCCCTGTGTAAGAAGGTGTATGAAGGGGGTAAAAAAAAAAAAGGTAAGGAAAGCTCACCCGCAAAGATTGAAAATCACTTTTCCAAGGTGATAAAACCTTCCTTTGGAAACGGGGAAGGGATTGGAGAGCGTGTGCGTGAACGGAGGTGCCAGGCAAATACTTAAGCCGTGAAAAATGGAGGAGGAAGGAGCTGCGAACAGCTGGCGCATGCCTCCCGCTCGGCACGGGCTCCGGTTTCCCCGCGGGGACTCTCACCGAAAGGTTGGCTCCCGTCACCCTGCAGCCGGCTCCCGTGCCAGCCAAAACCACTCTCCAGAAACACTCAGCAGCTTCCAGAATCCCTCTGCACCCCACCAGCCAGAGCCGTGGGGCACGGGAGGGTTTCTTTGGACACCATCCGCCACAGGGTGCCCACCGGTCGGTCCATCACCGTGGGGCGGCCTCCGTGGGGTGTTCGGCAGACTCCTGACCGCACTCCCGCGCTGCTGTATCCGCGCTTCAAGTGGAATCCACCGCGTCACCCACAGCAGTCGGGCTCCGGGACGGTGCCCGTGGGGTTAGTGTGGCACACGCCAGTGCCCCGGCTTCGCGGCCCCATGGCAGAGCTGGGGCAGCCCCGTGGCACGCACTCGCCTGGCTTTGAAGTCGGGTATCTCTGTCATCCCAGACGCGCTGCTTTAATCCCCCAGAGCTGCGCCGGCTTCTCTTCTCCTCTGCCTGACTCCATCGTCATTCGTGGCGTTTGGAGAGGGCACGGGGCTCGAGCCGGGCACTATGCCCGCGGAGCTCAGCGCTGCCCCAGGGCTCCTGGCTCCCTGGGCTCTAATGTCCTTTTCTGTGACGGTTTCTTTCCTGCCTGTGCCCGGAGCTTGCCGAACCCCAAGAGTCAGCGTGGACCTGAGTCTTCCAGCCCCAGGGCTGGGGCTGGGCTCTAGGTCTCAGTCACAAATACAACTGGAAGCTGGAGAGGCTGATGTGCTAAAAGAGGATGTAGATGGAACAACCATTGAGCTGCTTGTGCGTTTTCATTTCACCTTGATGACTTTTGAACATTTTGTGCCTTTTGCTTTGGCTAAACATCTAGTTTCAGTGGCAGGTCGAGGCAGGTTTGCTGGGGAGTTCATGATACGAGCTCTGGAGATCAATGTGGTTGACGGGGAAAACCTTTAATGTCCCAAAAGGGCAAGCTCCAGCCGGTGCCTGTGGTGGAAACTGTGAGCAGGACCCGGCCGGTGGGCGTTACGCAAACAGCGCGGGTTGAAATAACACGGTAAAGGAAACGTGGGCCCGTTGGGGAGCAGGAGCGGTCGCGGCTGCGGGTGGTACCCACCTGCCCTGGGCTTTCCGCAGCACAGAGGTGGAAGAAGATGGGCTCCGCTTGGGATTCTGCCTTTGGAGGCCAGGGTCAGGAGCTACTGATCCCCAAATCCCAGGACAGGCTCCTGGAGAGGGATCCGTGTCTGTGTCTGCTCTTTTCACGTGATTTTCCCCTGGAGTGTGCGCTGGCGGCCGCTGCTCGGCAGGCAGAGGGGAGACCTCATCCCGCTCAGGTCAGGGACCTGGATGAACCGAGGAGCAGCATCGCGTGGTTGGGGACACGGCTGAGATGTCCCCTCTGTGAGTCTGTTCCCATTAAAAGTTGTGTGTTCTGTGTAATTAAGGTATTTTCTCTTTTTATAATGAAGTTCCTCTCCCTGTCTAAGCCGTTGGGTCACAGCAGGTGTGAGGGGGAAGGAGTCTAAACCAGGATCGTGCGATAAATTAGCGGGTTCATGCGTAATATTGCTAACCCCATTTGAGATTTCGAAGCCTATGTAGGTGTTTTATTTTCTAACTGTGTTAGAAAGACTGTCAGAAAATAATTAGGCTCCGTCAACAGTTCCCCTATTCCCAGATTACTGCTTCCTGACTCATTAGAGCTGCTGAGGTTGGCAGGAAACTTGTTTTATAGTAATTTCTGTTAGCGGTGTCCCTGGAGAAGAGACAACACCGAGCGTGTGACACTGGCCTTAACTTCCCCCTCGTGACAGAGGCGCAGGGCGGCCGGGAGCCGTCAGGATCGTCACATGGTGCTCACTGCTGGCATGTGTGCCCAGGTGGCCAAGAACCCCCCGGCATCCTGGCTGGGTCAGCTCTGGGGTGGCAGCAGGGACAGGGAAGGGATCGTTCCCCTGGACTGGGCACTGAGGAGGCCACCCCTCAAATCCTGGGGTCAGTTTTGGGCCCCTCCCTCCCAGTAGGACCTGGAGGGGCTGGAGCGTGGCCAGAGAAGGGCGACAGAGCTGGGGAAGGGGCTGGAGCAGGAGTGTGGGGAGGAGCGGCTGAGGGAGCTGGGCTTGTGCAGCCTGGAGCAAAGGAGGCTCAGGGGAGACCTTCTGGCTCTCCACAACTCCCTGTGTTGTAAAGCACTTGCTTCTCCAGCTGATGCTTCTTTTGAGGAAGTATCAAAAAAACCCCACTCTTTAATCTAAAAATAGCCTGTGGAGCAGAAAAGAAATACAACTCTAATTGGAGATTTACTGATGGGGAGCAATTAAAATATAATCGATAGATGGCTTCGTTAGGAAGACATCAGGACGGGTCGGAGCAGACCGACCAAGGCATCAGTCGTCGTGTCACAGGCACTGGGTGACTTTCCTCCCTCCCCCTGCACTGTCCCAGCGCTCCCTTCCCTGGCAAAGGGCAACGTGCAGCTGCACAAGAGCCGGGGCTGAGACGTGGCCCTAACAAGAGGCACTGGAGCAGTTGGACTCCCCTAGTTTTTTATCATCTCTGCCTTGGACGCCCTGCAAACTCTCCTCCGTGGCGTGGAGAAGCGAGGCTGTGCTCGGGAGTGACCCCGCGGTACTTGGAAGCAGATTTACAAGTAGTTCAGAAGTCTTCTCTTTATTTCTGTGGATTTTGGATCCAGCTCCTTGTGATCAAAGATAAATAAAGTTTATAGTGAAGTAGTGCTTGGCAGGAAAAAGAATTCACAACCTTTCTTCGCACTGCACAAGTTTTTCCTACGATCGTAGTTTTTGCTACGATGGACAGTCTCCATATAATTACAGTGTGAAATATTGTGCAGGGTCAGCTGATCCAAGAGGAGACGTTCTCCAAAGTGGAAAAGCAAGAGGGCACCGGGCAACGTAAACACATCAGCCGGGCATGGGGAGCTTTACCATGAACGAGCGATGGTCGGGCAGAAGGAGAAAGGTTGAAAAATGCTTAGTGACCACGAGGTTAATAACCACCCACATTTAGAAGGCTGAATTCTGGAGAAAACCAGAAAACTCATCCCAAAATGTGGGTGGCATCGCTTGTGCAGCACCAGCCTTTCCCACACATCACGAGAGCGATTGTCTCGCTTGGTTACGATGCTCTGCGGCTCATCTTCGGCACAGGCTCAGCTTTAACCGAGGCCAACCAAAAGATTTTCTCTCTGCTGACAGGGAGAGACACCCCACGTCAGCCAGAGCTCACCCTTTCCTCAGCTTGAACTAACAGTTTGTTTTGAGAACAATGATCACGACTAAAATTTCCCTGCTCCGACTGCGCTCCATCGATACCGAGCAATTCTCAAGGATTCGATTTCCCGCCTGGCTCCCCTCGCCCTGACACAGCACCCTTAGTGCCGTACCCCTGCACAAACTTGGCGGGAGTGTGAGGATTGTTCCTGGAAACAGCAGAACCCCTCCTGTCTGGTTGTAATCCCCATGGAGGTGCAGCAGAGACCTGGTGCTTCAGAGGCGGGCGACGGGAGCTCGTGGGGTTTGTAAAATACAACAGACACGGGATGTTCCAGCCCCGCCAAACAGGCACCTTTGTACTGGGACAGAGTAATTCAACGTTTTCCGCCTGTTGGAGCAGGGAACAGCGCGCTCGCTTGTCCTACACCTTTACTGCACATGGCAAATCCACAACCCAGCACGTCTCGCTGGGCAGAGGGTCTCTGGGTACCAGAGACAGTGTTTTCTGGGCACTCCTGTCTCAGAAGCGAGCGCTGCCCAGCCGCCCCAGCCCGCCTCCTCCCGGCGCAGCAACCACAGCTCCCAGGCAGTCCGGAGAGCTCTGCATCTCATTCCCTCGCTATTCCTTCCTTTTCACAGCTAATTTCAGCAAAACCAAGACCACGGGCAGACCTCTGACCCGTTCTCCATGAACCATCAACCCAACTAACAATTACATTCTGCTTGGTCAAGGAATTTGGCTTCGTGGAGGGGCAGAAGAGACCGGCACAGTTCTGCAGGTGTTCTGAGGCAGCCGTAGCACGATTGTGCTCATCGTGGAAGCTGCCTCGGTGCCGGCTTTAATTTCAGGAAGGGATTTTGCTGGCAGGGTGAAAGCCGAGACAGCGCCTGCATTGTGCCGGAGACCTGGCAACAAGTTGAGCATCAGGATAGAGAGTTGGAATTGTCTTTTTTAATCCTCCAGTGCTGTGGGTAAACAAGCTTTGTTAGAGCCTCCTTTGTCATCCGAGCAGTTTCACACCTGTGGGAGCCACCGTTCAGCCAGAAGCAGCAGCAGACAAGAAGAAAGGAATGAGAGACGGGCTGGCCCCGGGCAGGGGAGCTCAGCACCAAGAGAGCTCCAGGCTCATGCCAACCTGACTCTGTCGCCTCCTTCGAACCAGCCCCAGCTCCATTGGACAGAGCTGTGGGAAAATCTGCAGGATGACAGACCAGTAAAACCAATACCTGTGCTGGGTGCCACGGACGCTGTTCTGAGATTATAGTTGATGGAGAAGTGGGAAGACTTCAATGTGGCTTCTGTAAATGCATCTCAGGCACGTCGAGGTCTCCGACGCAGCAGGCACAGGGACAACAGCCGCGTGGCAGAGGCTGCTGGGTGTCCACGAGGCGTTGGGCAGGACTCTGAGCAGTACCTGGAAGCCCAGGGATGAGACAGGAGGTCTCCCCTGGGCAGTTAAAAGGAAAGAGCAGCACCAAAGAAAGGCTGTGTAACAATTAGGAATGGGGAGACACCCTTCCCACGGTAAATGGCAAAGGGACAAGACTTAATCACTTCGAAAAGTTATTTGGAGCAGCCAAAGTGCAACTGGACGTAGAGAGTGCCAGGAAAATGGTATTTAAAAATCAAAAGAGAGATTACATCGAAATGCAGGTTAAAGTGATGTCTTTGGAGAAAGCAGATACGTTTCCAAGATTGACATACCAGCCCCATTCCTTGGGATAACGTGGAGCTCCTGGAATCAAACCCGCTGGCTTCTGCAGAGGGCCCCACGTGTCCCCGAGCTGAGCCACCTCAGTAGGACGACGCTTTAGCCAACACGCGCCTTCCAGCTTTAGAACTTTCCCTCGATAGAGAATCCACTGCAAACCTCACTGAGCTGTTTTCATGGTTGGTGACTTAGTGGTGTGAAAAAGTACCCATTGCCAGCGGGAACTGCTCTAACTAGCAGCCTTTTATCAGACCACCCCTCTCTAGATCAAAAAGCCATTTGGTAACATTCCACCTCCGCTCCACGATTCCGTGAGCCTCCCTTTGGAAAGCCAGGTTGGGCTCAAATCTCTCACTGTACATAATATTTTCCAAACTTGTAATCATTTATGTGGCATTTCTCTGGGTTTTTAGAAGCCAAAGGCATGGCCAGAGCATTCCTCTGCTGCAGCGACACTGCCAAATGCAGACCAGCCCTCCCAGTAACACCCGAGGGACCTTCACCCCGTCCCTGGTGCGATGCTGCAGCCCAGCACCCAGCATTCCTGCCCACTTTGCTTTCCCACACCCAACTCTGCAGTGACCTTACGGCAACCCGGAGCGCTCCCGGGCTGTGGCTCGTCCACACCAGGCAGCCACCGCCCAGCGTGCTGGCTTTCCAAGGAGTGTTTTCAGAGCCAGGTTGGATGGGACTCAGCAACCTACGCTAGTTGCAGATGTCCCTGCTCCCTGCAGGGGGGTTGCACTAGATGATCTTCAAGGTCCCTTTCAAACCAAACCTCCTCCCAGGTCACGGCAAAGCCTTAAAGGTGCAGAGATTACTCTTTGGGTAGAATTTGAATCACAACCGCCACCCGACTGTTGGTTTCCTGCTGTTGAACCGAAACTTTCCCGTTTCAACTTGTCCCTGTGGATTTTGACATTGGTTTGGTTAAATCAGGCAATGTTACTTTGCAGCAGCAACTCAAATGCCTCGCAGGAGCCTGAGCAGCACTACCTAGTGTGTTAACCCATCTCAGATATAAAAATATCATGTCAGGCCGATAAGATCTATTTTCCATAAACCCTGCCTGACCCACCACTGAGTTTAAGAGCAATGTGAGCATACAACTGCAGCCTGTCACCTTGAAATTGTAGCTAAATACCATTTCCCAGCTCTTTCCTACCAGATTTTCCTTGGCTCAGATTTATACTCTTCTGCCAGACTCTTGCCAGGACAGGGCCAGACGGCCAGCGCAGGCAGGACACACCGAGGGACAGGCATAGCTTGCAACAGGACATCCAAGAGCCGTGCCACCAACAGCGAGCTCCAAGCTTCCCTGGCCGGATAATTCACCCTAAGAGACAAAACAGCCGATGGCAGAGAAGAAATTCCTGCAGGGACTTTGGTTGTGCCTCTGCTAAAGCTGCGAGGGCTGAAGTGTGCGGTGCTGCTGCCAGCAGCGAGCAGCCCCTGCCCGGGGGAGGAAGAGCAGAAGAAACACGGCCCCAGCAGAGCTCTCCCCTCCCAGGGACTCTGCAGTTCCCTGGCCTTCGGTTTTAAAAAGCTGGAGTGCAATTCCCCATCCAAGAAATTCTTCTACAGGACCTTCTGGGGAAGTGCTGTTTCATGGGAGAGAAGAAACCTCACAGCCAAGGGGAGGTTCTCACAAACAGGTCCTGGGTACTTCCCTTCCTTTTTCGCTGCTACACAAAAAGCAGAATGAGGAGCCGGTGTCCGAGCCACCTGCCCAGCACCACTCAGGGGGGAATTGGACCCAGAACACAAATTCCCTTGATTTCACAGATCCAGAAGCCACAGGGCAAGGTGCTGGAAGGATTCTTACCCCAATGCACAGGGAACACTGTGTCTGCACCGCTGGAGGCCAATCACATAAACAGAAGAAGCGGGAAATACCCTCCCTTGCTCCTCTGCTCCAAGACAAATCCAGTGTCATCACAAATCCCAAAGGGATTTCTTTTCCCTTTTAATTTAGGGAGAAGAGACTGGATTTATTTGGTTCCCCCCACAACGCACAGTCACAGTAAGAACAAGTTTTGTTTCTAGTACATGTGTCGGATCAAGACCTCAGGGAGAAAGAACCACCTGCCTTTGGAGAAGCCCCGCGTCGGTTCCCACCTCCGGCGTTGCCGCTCGCAGCACAAAAGCACCCAAACATGCCAGAGTTGGAGGTATCAATTGTTTCACAGAATATACATTTGAGGGACAAGTACAAACATTACAAAAATGAACAGAATCGCTTTTAAAATCCTTTGTATTTGTTTAACCGTTAAAAACAGACACGGACAGAAAGAGGTAGCGAAGCAAAGAATTTCCCGCTGCTCCGATTAGCGTTGCCTGCATGCACGGGGGAGGTTACGGCAGAGCCGCAGCTCCGCAATCCGCTCGGGAAAAGGCTGGAGAGAAGTTGCAGTTTATTTCTGAGGCAAAGCCACAGGCTCACAAGTGGCTCTTTCGCGTTGTCTGGCTTAACGAAAAGGCGTTGAAATTAAAAAAAAAGGTTGTGGGTGGTTCGCTTCAGAGAGCGAGAGAGAGCGAGAGAGCGCGCAGGGCCAGGGAGACCACGTGCAAACCGTCGCAGGATGCCGGGAAGCTGCCGCTTGCTCCGCCACCTACGACAGGTCTGTGGCTCCCAGAGTTAGGACAGAGAGTTTGTTACTGTCTTGGTCCCATGGAGATCAATGTCACTTGACAGGCTCAAAGCTAGAAGCAAGGCAGGAAAGGTTAAGGGAAGCGGAGCTGGGTGGGTGGCACATGTGTGCGCGCTCTCTCACACCCTCGTCCAGGCTTTCTGAGGTGCCAGCAGGTGACTTCAAGAGGTTCTCCCATCCAGCATGTAGTAGCGATACATTAAACCTATGACCAGGGCTCCAAAGATGGGGATTAGCCATGTGGACCAGAAACTACAGGGAGAAAACACAAACAAACCAACAAACTAAAACATACACACGACACAAACCAGAAGAAAGTGCAGAATAATAGAATCACAGGCTGGGTTGGGTGGGAAGGGACCTTTCAAGGTCATCAGCTCCAACCCCCCTGCAGGGAGCAGGGACATCTGCAACCAGAGCAGGTTGCTCAGAGCCCCATCCAACCTCCCCTGCAATGGGGCCAGGGATGGGGCAGCCACCACCTCTCGGGGCACCCTGGGCCAGGCTCTCACCACCCTTAACATCAGCAATTCCTCCCTTCTCTCCAGTCTAAATCTCCCTCTTAGTTTCAAACCATCTCCCCTCGTCCTGTCCCAACAGGCCCTGCTCCAAAGTCTGTCCCCATCTTTCTGACAGGCCCCTGGAAGCCCTGAAAGGCCCCCAGAAGGTCTCCCTGGAGCCTTCTCTTCTCCAGGCTGCACAAGCCCAACTGTCCCAGCCTGGCCTCCCAGCATCGCTGGGGCGCCTCGGGCCCCACCCCAACAAGCTCACATCTCTCCTGTGCTGTGTCAATCCCATGGCTTTGATCTCTCTTCCTCCTCGTGTTTCAAGTTAATAATTCATTCAGGATGCTCATGACCTATTACAGGCCTGTGTTCATCTAGAGAGCTGAGGACCCGTCTCCGGGAGCTCCCGGCCTGGCCGTAGGGCCCTGGCTCGCAGGGCTGGGCAGTTCCAGCTCTCCCCGTGCTGTGCTCGGCCCGGCCCCTGCGAGAGGCCCCTGCAAGCAGGGCTCGGGGGCTGACAAAATAGCAGCTGAACTGCTGGTTTCCAGCCTGGCACACACAGAAACCACTTTGGGGTTTTTTGTTGTTGGTTGTCGGGGGTTTTATTTTTTCCTTAAATAAGTCAGACTGTTTGTGCTGTACAAACAGCTGAGTTGACTCAAGGATGGAAACTGCTGCAGCTCCCCCATGATAAATCTTCCTCACTCCTAACCCAGAGCCACAGGCTCACCTTCAGCAGCCTCCTTAGCAAAAAAAGTTCTGCACCAGCTACAAAAAACTAAGGCCCTGTTCTGCCTGAGAGGGTTTTCAACTAAATAGGGCGGGTCACGATGAAGATCCTCAAAAAAAACCAAACAAAAAAACAACCCGTCATCCCTTGGCATCACCTCGACCCGCAGCGACCGCCCAAACAACCCCTGCAGTGCAAAGGGTCAGTGGCTCCCTCGTGCAATGCGAACACAACGGGTCAGGAAATTCGAGCTGCAGGATCCCAGGAAGCCTGTTCTGCCGGGCACGGAGCAGGGGACTCGTTGCCACCGGCTGCGTCCCCACAGCCAACACGGGAGGCACAGGCCCCGGCAGCCAGCTCCCCGTGCCGCACCCCAGCACCATCCGCTCGCTGGGAGGAGGGTGCAGAGATATCCCCAGCGGCTTCCCCTGCCCAGCAGAGTTAAAACTGGAGAGTCTTCACCCCTCCATTTCTCATTTTAAGCAGCTCCCGTACCTTGCTTGGCCTGAGGATGTCGTGCTTGGATTCTGAAGGAGGAAAGAGGGAGTAATGAGCAGGGGAGATAAACAACACTAAACATCTGCTAATAAGGCTACAAGACTGAACATGGGACTGCAAAGGCAGAGGGAAAAATATCCCCACCATCCCCCTCCCATCCCCTCTGCTCCCAAAAGGGCTCTGTCACGAGCACGGATGTTTTTGGGGACATTTGCCCTCCTCCACATCCTTCCCAGCAATCCAGCCCCTCCCACCCAGCCAGGACTGCACACTGCAGCTCACACCCCTCACAAAGCCCCGCCGTGCTCCTCGCCTCCCAAACGCCCTGGTGGGTCTATAGGTGCTGGACAACACCTGGCGCTCAGACCCCAGCAGTCCCTTCACCGTGATCCCCTCAAGCCCTGCCCATGTCCCCCTTTGCTGTCCTGTCCCCTGACCCTCACCTCACCCAACTGCCACACAAAACCGCCGCGCTTTCCTCAACACCGTCTCTTTCCAGACTTTTATTTTCCTCCTTTCATAAAACTCTTCAGAATTTAAATGCTTTCCCCAGCTCCGCAGCCTCTCCCTCACTGGCTGTTGCCACTCTCCAGTTTAATCAACACCTACCAGCCAAAAATCACCTTTCCTGCCCATCCTGGACAGAATTATCTCTGTTGGCAGAGCCCCAGCGCTTGCTTTGAGGCCACAACGCACCCAGGGGATGCTAAACTCTGGCACTTGCCAGGGGGAGCTCCCTCTGAGCCACATCACCTGAGTACACACATACAACTAGGTTGGGTTTTTTTTTGTATTTCCCCCCTGTTTATTTTTACATCACTGACTTCTATCTCTTGCAGCTATTTTTTAATTACCCTTGGACCTGCTTTTAAAGCAGATGTTGTGCAGTGGAGAAAGACTTCAGCAGTATGGAACTCACTGGACTTTCTCCTTAGAAGCGAAAAATATTTGAAAAAACACATACATTTAACTCCTATCCAAGGGAGCTACTCAGACCACTGCTGATTTCTACACACACTTTAGGCTTGTGATTCTGTTTATGGAACAGGGTGGAACCAGGGAATAAATTTTCAGGTGACTATAGGCATAATCAGGCAGCCCTGCATTACAACCAGGTGTAGGCTTCACCCAGCCTGAGTTGTTACTCCTCTGGCTGACTAGAGCCAGCAACACCCTCAGGGGTTGTGTCCATGTCACTGCTCTCTAGGGACAGTTTCATAGAATCCTAGACTGGTAGGGGTTAGAAAGGACCTCTGGAGATAGAGTCCAACCCCCCTGCCACAGCAGTATCCCCCAGGGCAGGCCACACAGGAACAGATCCAGGGGAGGCTGGAAAGTCTCCAGAGAAGGAGACTCCCCCACCTCCCTGGGCAGCCTGGGCCAGGCTCCATCACCCTCACACCAAAGAAGTTTCTCCTCCTGTTGAGGTGGAACCTCCTGGGTTCCAGCTTGTCCCCGTTATTCCTTGTCCTGTCCCAGGGCACCACATAGAAGAGCCTGGCCCCTTCCCCTTGACCCCCACCCCTCATATTTCTAGACATGGATCAGATCCCCTCTCAGCCTTCTCTTCTCAGGACTAAACAGCTCTCCTTGTTTCCCCACGAGCAGCTCTGCTTTGACCCCCACCTCATGGACAGGCTGTCGAAGGCCGAGCTGTGCCCGGGCCAGTCCCGCCAGCCCCACCAGAAGAGGAGCCAGCCTGGGCACATCTTCACCTCACAGGCAGGATTCTATTTATTACCCTTTCCCTCTCAAAGGCATTTTTGCAGCGCTGAGCCCTGTCCTAATCCAGGAGTACCTGAGTTTTAAGCAACACCAGTGATTACTGGGGCAGGGAACAGAGAATTGTTGTTTGGCAGCCAAGCCCGCGGCGGCTGCGCTCGTCTCCTGGAACAACACGCACAGCTCGGTGGTCGGGGCAGAGCAAGGAATGCAAAAGAAAAAAAAACCAGCTCTGTGGCTCAAGGTGTGGAAATAACATCCTTGAGGTCAGGGGGGAGAGGGCACAAAAACACCCCCACACTTCCAATTTCACAGCGAGGCAGCTGAGGAGCTTCAGAACACAAACAAAGGTATCCTGTGCTCCGGAGATTTATTTGTTGCCGTAGTTTTTGTAAACATAAAGTCACAAGCTCCACAGGAAAACAAAAAAAAAGAGACAGGGCAAAGAAGAAAGAAGAAGGGATGGGGG
>VWZK01019393.1:24128-34981 GCA_013396935.1 Baryphthengus martii | reverse complement strand
AAAGAAGAAGGGATGGGGGGGGAACAGAAGAAAGAAGAAGGGAAGGAAGTGACTGAAAAAAGAAAAAAGGAGGGGGGAGAAAAGCAGCAAGAGAGGCACACAACAACTCCAGCAACTCCCCTGTCCACTTTGTGAGCACAGTCTCATTCCCACAGCATTAAATCAAAACGTAAAAGGAAACCACCAAGAGCTTACCTTAGACTCTTCCTTTTTACGATCGTGCTGTCAAGGGGGAAATAAAAAAAGAATCCAGATAAGCAGCAACTCCAGGAGCAATGTGCAGCCTCGACCAGGGAGCTGTTTGTGCACAGGCCTCAGGGGGGCCCTTCCCTGGGCTCAGCTTTCCAAGGAGTTGTTCCTTCAGCACCCAAAGGCATCGCCTGTGGCGGGCAGGACGTGGGGGCTTGTCCCATGCCCGGTGACCTCCCACCCTCCTGAAGGCCACTTGCAGGGCCGGGGGAAGTGATGGGACCACCAGGTAAGGAGGGCACCGACCAGATGAGCTTCTCTTTGTGCCCCTGACTCAACTGGAGTGAGAAATCTGCTCTGAATGGTGGACAGAAAAGACTCATTCTGTTTTGCTTCCTCAGCAGAAATCCTGGACCACACGGAGACTCCCCCTAAACCCCTACTTATTTCACAAGACAGATGCCAGTGTCCATGTGGAGCAGATTACACACCTGCCCACAGTCCCACCCCCGCGTTTGAAGGAGGCCATCGCAGCCCCCCCGGACCTTACCGGGTGGACCTCTCCTATGTAGTACTGCTTGAGCATTTCCCGGGCATCTGTGGAATGGCCAACATCTTCAAAGCTCTCCGTGGCATCTCTGCCAGCTTGTTCCAGCAACACCTCCTCTCCACCTGGATGCTGGAAGAGTGAGCAAAGGGCTAGATGCAAGAAAGGTACTAAGAGCGTCAGCAGCTTTTCTTCCAACCTCTTGCATCCATCACGGGTGCCTCAAACCAACACCATCCATCAAATCATCCAAAGATTCCACTGACCTACGTTTCCTCCAGAAATTCCCAGAGAGAGACGTGTGCTGCACAGCCTGGGAAATACCTCGAGTAACAAAATTCCTCCCAAAGAGGCGAACCCCCACCACAGACAGGGAAGCACAGCTCTGTTCCCCACAGCCCTGCTGTGGTTCTGTCACAGATTTGGGCAAGAAAATCATGGGAAAAAAGATTTTCTCTATCCTTACATAGCTTCTCCTGAGCTTCGCTGCCTCAATCAGACTCACTGGCTTGCAGAGGAGCCTCTCCTCTATGACTGTCTCAAGAACTTTCCTGAGGCACCTCAACTCCTCGAGAAGCACACAACAATGCTGCCTGTACAGGCACCAGGGGAGAAGAGGAGGTTCTGCTTCTTCAGCAACTATAGAAAAGGAAGAGGCTTCGGCTGCCAGGCTCTGGCTGCCCAGAGCTCTGCCCAGAGCAACGGAGAAGAACAGAGGAGAAACGCGTTGTCTTTTCTAGCGGCCTAAGAAGCTACGACTCCAGTGCAGCCCAAACAGTGACCTTGACCCAGAGTACAACCGCTCGACGACCAGGGGAGAGAAAAAAAACCACCAAGCATCACAAGTAATTATCCCGTTTGACATCATCTACCAGTTCCAGCGCTTCGGAAACAACACCACCACAAGTACCAAATCCACGTGACGCTCCCTAACGACACCAGCGTCATTCCTGGTGGCAGAGGGTCCCCGACCTGACGGGAACCCTGGTGCAGTTCAGTTTCCCTGGCTGGGTTGGGCTCTTCTCAAACTCCGTGGAAACCACAGATCCAGGAACAGCAGGCGACAGACGGCGCTGACCACAGGGCCAGCAAAGCCCAACCTCTTCCGGGCGGGAGCGCGAACAAATGGTTCAATCCATCAGCTAATCCAGTTAAAGCGACGAAGTGGCCGGGCCTCGGAGGGCACACGCAGGAGCTGACCCACTTTTCTAGAGCATCAGGCACTAAATGTGCCAGCTGAGATGATGAGAGAGGTTCGCTGCTGCCTGAAATGCCTCGACCAGCCCTGGGGCCGGAGGAGATGTTCGGCTCCATTCAAATCACCGCACTAACACACCTGGTTTTCTGTGCAGTGTCCTGCTCCTTCCCACACACACAGACCCATTGTCCTTGCCCCTCTCCCTTCAGCTCGGTGGGTTTTGCTGCCCAATCCTCCCACTTGGCTACGACCCCTCGCACCAATCACACTCGGCACAGCCACAAGGACGCTCCAGTTGTTTCCCCCAGCGAGGTGCTGGAGCCAGTTCCGTGCTCCTCGTACCGGAGCTCTTCATTCTGAATAAACCCCTTTATTGTCCAGCCCCGTAACAAAACCAACGTGGAGCTTTCTCAGCAGCTGCACGAAGGGCAGAGTCTTGGCCCTGGGACACCACCTGGTTAGCGGGCAGTTGTTCGGCTGCCGTAGCCGTGAAACTCCACCAGGCTCCGCTCTGCTCGTTGCCCCCACGCCGGGCTGTGGCTCTCGCTGCCGCTGCTCCCTCGGGCTCACTCCATCTCTGAGGGAGTCAGATCAGAGATTTCCCTGTCAGAAAAACCACCTCTCCGGTTACAGAAGGGAGCTGAGGGGAACAGAGGCTGCAGCAGGACCACCCGTCAGGCCCTCTCCGCACCCTTCAGGTGCCGCTCTCAGAGCTGGCTGCAGCGGTGGGAGGCTGGGTGTTGGCTGTGCACACTCAATCAGCTGAAAATCAGAAACTTGTTCTTTTATAAGCACAGCTGCAAAGAAACGAAGGGATGAAGACCTGGCCATTTACTTTAAGCCTTCTAGAAGAATTCCTTAGGGGATGTCTCACCAGAAATCTCATTTTGGATGGAAAAAAAAAAATCAGAACTGAATTTTAAGACAACAACTGTGCTTTTCCAATCATCCACCCTAAAAGGGCAGAAAAAAACCTCCTCAGTAGCAGGGCCCACGCGGTGGATATCGACTGGCAGTGGTACCTGGTCTTTGCACATCCAAGAGATGAGAGAAATGATACAGTCCAAGAGAAGAACAGCAAAAGTTTGCTCCTCTTTACGACTCTGGGTCTGAAGCCTTCCTGTGCACTTGCTAAATCTGTCAGTCAGAAAAGGCATTATTTATTCCTGCACATCCGTCCTCTGCTGTGAGCACCAAGCCAAAAGAGTCTTGGCTTCAAACCACCCCGGCCTCTGGTGTTTCGGAGAGGACTCGCCAGCCCAGACAACCACAACTGCAGCCGGACAATTCCAACCTTGTCGCATCCCAGCGATCGTAAAACCAGGCTGTTTACTCAGGAAGCCATCGGCTCTGCCGCAGAACTCCCCCGAGCTACAGCTCCTGCGGGAAAACAAGAAAAGCGGAAGTCCTGCAAACCGGGGAAAGAAGCCAAAGTCCTTCCAGAAGAGACAACGGCTGAGAAACGTGCCTTGCTGAAGAGAATCGGACAAAAGCAAACGGGAGCGAGAGAGCTGGGCCCCAGTGCCACATCTCAGAAGTTCCTTTTGAGCAACGGTGACAGGAGTGGAACTTTCAGCACACTCACCGAGTGACCTGCACGTTGACAGCACCGCCAACTGTCCCGAAGCACGACCAACGTCACTGAGCAAACAGTTTTCCAGGCAGAGCCCTCTCATCTGGAGGTGGAAGCACAACAGCCATCACCAGTGTAAGGCACCTTTGGAGTCTCCAGCCCAGGTGGAGCAGAAAGGAGGCCACAGGCGAGGGGGGAAGAAACCCCGAGACGTCCTCCTGCTCTGCGACCCTCCCGGCTACAGCCGCACTCGCCAAACCAGCGCCGCCGGGGGGCCTTTGAACCCCAAATCCCAACCTGGGTCCGGAGAACAGCAGAATCCGAGAGCTGTACGACTCCCTGTTCACTTCAAGCTCACTTGAAATGTCACTGATGCTCTAAAGAACGTTTGTCCTTGATGACTCACTCCCTAATGAGCAGCTCATATAGTCCTTCCTCTGTGCTGGGCCAGCGAGGCCTATTTGCTCACCAGGCCTCAGCAGATGCAGCAAACACAAAGCTGTGGTGGCTGCTGCGTCTTGTGCACTCAGACACCAGACAGAAGGCTCTTCTGAAGGAAAAATCTATCTCCAAATTCTTCTAATCGTGCAAAAATGGAGATAAATCATGTCCCTCTGTCATACTGTGAAAATAAATTTATTACAGACTGCACAGAAAAGCCACAGATTTTCATCCCGGTGGGGGTGAGGGCACAGCTGTGAGCAGCACCTGAGCTCAGAGAGCCTGTCAGGGAGGTACGGCGGCCTCCTCCTCTTCCTCATTCACTGCTCACACCTTTTTGCTCCAGCCATAGACTGGACCTGCTTCTCCAGGCTGCAGCCAGCACAAGTGACCTGTGTTCTGGGAGAAAACACCACTAGTGCCATGGGAATACCTCAGATCTCCAACATCCACCACGTAATTTTTAAACAAAACATCTCCATTTTCACCACACAGGAACAGATCCAGGGGGGGTTGGAAAGTCTCCAGAGAAGGAGACTCCACCACCTCTCTGGGCAGCCTGGGCCAGGCTCCGGCACCCTCCCACCAAAGAAGTGTCTCCTCATGTTGAGGTGGAACCTCCTGGGTTCCAGCTTGTCCCTGTTATTCCTTGTCCTGTCCCAGGGCACCCCAGACAAGAGCCTGGCCCCTTCCCCTTGACCCCCACCCCTCAGATATTTCTAGACAGGAATCAGATCCCCTCTCAGGCTTCTCTTCTCCAGACTCAACAGCCCCAGGGCTCTCAGCCTTTCCTCACAGGAGAGATGTTCCAATCCCTTCATCATCCTCAAAGCCTCCCTTGGACTCTCTCCAGTAGGTCCCTGTCTCTCTTGAACTGGGGAGCCCAGAACTGGATCCAGTATTCTGGGTGTGGTCTCCCCAGGGCAGAGTAGAGGGGAGGAGAACCTCCCTAGTGCTGCTGGACACAGTTTTCTTCATGCCTGCCAGGATTCCATCGGCCTCTTGGCCACAAGGGCCAAGGCAGCAGCGGGGCAGACGCTCATCCACTGAACTAACGGGATCTGTTCCTTTAAACTCTGAGGTGTCCCTGGGGATGTCAAACTTAAACTCCTGCTCCAGTCCAATCCCATTTACCCTAGAAGACCAGAAGGGAGGTGAGGTGGCTGAAGGAGAGCGGCACCTCCCACGCAAGGCGCACCTGAGCCGTTTTCTGAAGAAAACTAAAGCCAACTCAACACAACCGTGCTCTCAGCTGCCCTTTGCCCACACGACCTGGCACCACTCCTGCCACCGCTCCTGCCATCACTCTCCCATCCCTTCCGGGCTCCCTGAACAGGGGCAGGAACTGTCCTGAGCACATAAACAGGCAGCCAACAGACCAGAGGGTCTCCTGGGGCCCCCCCTCAAGGCTTTGGGGACCCATCTTTCAGGTAGATCCGGGCGTCGAGGCCCCAGAGCCTGGGGCCAGAGAGGCACCTAGGGGACACGGGAACCCCCCGCCCCGCCTCCGCGGGGCCTACTCGCCNTGCTCCGTGTCCGCCCCCGTCCCCAGCCTCCGGTGACTCTTCCCGTCTGGCCTGTTGGGCGGGTGAAGGGAAACCGGGATCTCCTGGGAAGCGCATGTGCCTGTCGGGAACCCGCCTGCTGCCTGCGCCGGGAGCTGCTGCATCTCCAAGTGCTGCGGTTTTCTCGGTTCCTAAAAGAAAATGTTCGTGTGCAGATCTGATGGGAGTCACTTGGTAAGTTCCCTCTTCCCTGCCAGCTGCCTTGGCCAGGTTTACATCATCGGCCGGGTTTCCATCGGTCAGCTTTATGGGCAGAGAGACTGTTTGAAATCTTAGGAACCCAATTCGCCTGTAAACCTGCGAGTTTTCATTTCCAAACTCACATTGGTGGCTGTGGAATTTCTTTCCTTACACCGGCAGCGCAGGTGCAACGCTGGGCAGGGGGCTGTTTGCTCAACGTAACTGTTGAGGAGGCAGAAACGGCCGGGGTGTCGCTGNGGCCAAAGCGACACCACATCGGAGTGGGAGATGTGCTGGAGTGCCGGGAAACCGCCGCGGGATCTGGAGGATCTGCTGCCGGCACCCTGCTCGGCCTCCTCGAGGCACCAGTTCCTCTCGCTCACTGGGATCGCTGGGAAGCCGGAGTTTGATTCCTTGTGCAAAGCCTGAAAATCTCTGCCCCGGGACATTGGGACAGGGTCGTCGTTGGGTTGTTCTGGGTTGCAAACAGGGTTGGGTGGTGCCTGGAGTATGAGGAACGGGGGTGAGCAGCGTGTGAAGGCATCCTGGCTGGTAAAAAAAAGTAAGACGAAGGGTGTCATGTAAAAAAACCCAAATAAAGTAGAAAATCTTAACTCCTGACGCACTCAAAGGGCTCGCTCATGTCTCCCAACACAGGTTGTGCTTAAGCCGCCACGTCCCGCCCGAGTCAGCCGCCGGAGCTCCCCCGGCCCCGCGCCCATCGCCGGCTCCGAGGCCCTTCTCTCTGACCCCCGAGCAGGGCGGTGCCGCGGGGACGGCTCCCGGCACGCAGCCCGGCTCTGTGCTGCCGGCGTCCCCGGGCCTCACGCCGTGCTGGCCGAGAGGGACTGGAACCAGTGAGCGGGGCTCTGGGCTGGGTGGAACCCTCGGCTTGGGGGATCTCTCCTTTACAGCCGGCGGTTTCCTTCTGTTCCGTGTTTCCCAGNTCTCAGGAACCCAATTCGCCTGTAAACCTGCGAGTTTTCATTTCCAAACTCACATTGGTGGCTGTGGAATTTCTTTCCTTACACCGGCAGCGCAGGTGCAACGCTGGGCAGGGGGCTGTTTGCTCAACGTAACTGTTGAGGAGGCAGAAACAGCCGGGGTGTCGCTGCTGCAGTGACCAACACGGGCTAAAGGTTAAAGGTGAGTGCAAATAGAACTGGAGCAGCCCGATGTCTCTGCACTTTGCTCCGGTTGGGATTTTAACCGGAGCTCAAGTGAAGTCAGCGCCTGTACCTGGGATCGCTGTGGGAGTGAGACATCCCGAATGGTGCAGCCTGGGAGATCTACACGCTCGGAGATTTGGGACATGGAAACGGGGATCGAGGTGCGGTCAGACGTGGCCGGTGCTACCGCCAAGGAGAGTAGGGAGCGTGCGGCGATCGGCCGCCCCCGGTGACCTTCCTGTTTTCTTTTCTACTGGAGCTCACGCAGAAAGACAGACACGAGGCCGCAGAAACGTGCGGATCTTGTTCCCAGGAATGTTTTCTTTCATCCGTAATCACTTCATCAAAATCCATCAATCAGCTTAAAAAGCACAAACAGGGCTGTCTTTTGTGCCTTCCTGCCCGGTGTTGCTTTTGGCCCGTGAAACACCAAACCTTTTCCTGAAAAAATGGATGATGACACCAGGAAAAATGATTCCATGAAACTGGGCAGCGAGGCCACTTCATCCCGGGTCCAGCGCCTGCTCCCGCAGCCCTGCTGCCTCTTCAGTCGGCGTGAGAGGTTGACAGGGTGAACCAACGGTCGATATTTCTGGATTTACTCTGCAAGTGGCCATTCCAGGCTCGTCTCCCGGAGCTGGGTGCTGTTAATGGAGAATCGGCCCCGGCTGGTGCTGAAGCCACGTGGGAGGGAAGCCCTGAGTGAGACACCTTGTCCTGTCTTGTGACAGAAAAAGAGCAAACCCATTTTCCCCATGAATATTCCATATGGAGCAATATTTCCCCTGGAGCCATCTCCTCGGCCCAGGACGCAGCTGTCGGTATCTCTCTCCGCATCCTTCCGAACGCATCACGGGGGCTCGGCCGCACGCCTCCCGCTCTCGCCGGGCGCTCAGCAGCCACCCCTCTTTCTTGCGCAGATTATTTTTATCTCCCTTTGTTTGCCCATAAAAAAATCCCTCCCAGTTTTACAGTTTTCCATTCGACACACACGGATTTTTCTCATGTGTTTCCTTCTCCGGTCGCCGGGGCAGAGGGGAGGGAGGCTCCTGGATAACCTCACGCTGGAGGAATTTTCACGTGTTTCCCCCTGTCAGGTGAGGTGGGCTCCGGAGTGGTGTCAGGGGTGTTCTCCGGGCCAAAGCGACACCACATCGGAGTGGGAGATGTGCTGGAGTGCCGGGAAACCGCCGCGGGATCTGGAGGATCTGCTGCCGGCACCCTGCTCGGCCTCCTCGAGGCACCAGTTCCTCTCGCTCACTGGGATCGCTGGGAAGCCGGAGTTTGATTCCTTGTGCAAAGCCTGAAAATCTCTGCCCCGGGACATTGGGACAGGGTCGTCGTTGGGTTGTTCTGGGTTGCAAACAGGGTTGGGTGGTGCCTGGAGTATGAGGAACGGGGGTGAGCAGCGTGTGAAGGCATCCTGGCTGGTAAAAAAAAGTAAGACGAAGGGTGTCATGTAAAAAAACCCAAATAAAGTAGAAAATCTTAACTCCTGACGCACTCAAAGGGCTCGCTCATGTCTCCCAACACAGGTTGTGCTTAAGCCGCCACGTCCCGCCCGAGTCAGCCGCCGGAGCTCCCCCGGCCCCGCGCCCATCGCCGGCTCCGAGGCCCTTCTCTCTGACCCCCGAGCAGGGCGGTGCCGCGGGGACGGCTCCCGGCACGCAGCCCGGCTCTGTGCTGCCGGCGTCCCCGGGCCTCACGCCGTGCTGGCCGAGAGGGACTGGAACCAGTGAGCGGGGCTCTGGGCTGGGTGGAACCCTCGGCTTGGGGGATCTCTCCTTTACAGCCGGCGGTTTCCTTCTGTTCCGTGTTTCCCAGATGAATCATAGAATGCCAGGTTGGAAGGGAACTCAAGGATCATCTGGTCCAACCTTTTAAGTAAAAATAAAATAAAATTGGTTGAAGTGAGCTGGCCCAGCACCCTGTCATGTTGAGTCTTAAAACCGCCCCGTGTAGGGGGCACTTCCCTTGGGAAAATATTCCAATGTTTCATTGTTCTCATTGTAAAGAATTTTCTTCTGGATTCCAACCAGAATCTCCCCTGGAGCCAGTGCTCCAGAAAATAATGTTTCTACTGGGAGAAGGCAACGAGGTTGGAAGAGTGGGAGGAAGGCGTCCTTCTGTCCCTCACTCTGCGTTTACATTTCAACAGAATGACCTCACAACTCGTGACCCTGTATCATGGAATTGCCNTGCTGTGGGAGTGAGACATCCCGAATGGTGCAGCCTGGGAGATCTACACGCTCGGAGATTTGGGACGTGGAAACGGGGATCGTGGTGCGGTCAGACGTGGCCGGTGCTACCGCCAAGGAGAGCAGGGAGCGTGCGGCGATCGGCCGCCCCCGGTGACCTTCCTGTTTTCTTTTCTACTGGAGCTCACGCAGAAAGACAGACACGAGGCCGCAGAAACGTGCGGATCTTGTTCCCAGGAATGTTTTCTTTCATCCGTAATCACTTCATCAAAATCCATCAATCAGCTTAAAAAGCACAAACAGGGCTGTCTTTTGTGCCTTCCTGCCCGGTGTTGCTTTTGGCCCGTGAAACACCAAACCTTTTCCTGAAAAAATGGATGATGACACCAGGAAAAATGATTCCATGAAACTGGGCAGCGAGGCCACTTCATCCCGGGTCCAGCGCCTGCTCCCGCAGCCCTGCTGCCTCTTCAGTCGGCGTGAGAGGTTGACAGGGTGAACCAACGGTCGATATTTCTGGATTTACTCTGGAAGTGGCCATTCCAGGCTCGTCTCCCGGAGCTGGGTGCTGTTAATGGAGAATCGGCCCCGGCTGGTGCTGAAGCCACGTGGGAGGGAAGCCCTGAGTGAGACACCTTGTCCTGTCTTGTGACAGAAAAAGAGCAAACCCATTTTCCCCATGAATATTCCATATGGAGCAATATTTCCCCTGGAGCCATCTCCTCGGCCCAGGACGCAGCTGTCGGTATCTCTCTCCGCATCCTTCCGAACGCATCACGGGGGCTCGGCCGCACGCCTCCCGCTCTCGCCGGGCGCTCAGCAGCCACCCCTCTTTCTTGCGCAGATTATTTTTATCTCCCTTTGTTTGCCCATAAAAAAATCCCTCCCAGTTTTACAGTTTTCCATTCGACACACACGGATTTTTCTCATGTGTTTCCTTCTCCGGTCGCCGGGGCAGAGGGGAGGGAGGCTCCTGGATAACCTCACGCTGGAGGAATTTTCACGTGTTTCCCCCTGTCAGGTGAGGTGGGCTCCGGAGTGGTGTCAGGGGTGTTCTCCGGGCCAAAGCGACACCACATCGGAGTGGGAGATGTGCTGGAGTGCCGGGAAACCGCCGCGGGATCTGGAGGATCTGCTGCCGGCACCCTGCTCGGCCTCCTCGAGGCACCAGTTCCTCTCGCTCACTGGGATCGCTGGGAAGCCGGAGTTTGATTCCTTGTGCAAAGCCTGAAAATCTCTGCCCCGGGACATTGGGACAGGGTCGTCGTTGGGTTGTTCTGGGTCGCAAACAGGGTTGGGTGGTGCCTGGAGTATGAGGAACGGGGGTGAGCAGCGTGTGAAGGCATCCTGGCTGGTAAAAAAAAGTAAGACGAAGGGTGTCATGTAAAAAAACCCAAATAAAGTAGAAAATCTTAACTCCTGACGCACTCAAAGGGCTCGCTCATGTCTCCCAACACAGGTTGTGCTTAAGCCGCCACGTCCCGCCCGAGTCAGCCGCCGGAGCTCCCCCGGCCCCGCGCCCATCGCCGGCTCCGAGGCCCTTCTCTCTGACCCCCGAGCAGGGCGGTGCCGCGGGGACGGCTCCCGGCACGCAGCCCGGCTCTGTGCTGCCGGCGTCCCCGGGCCTCACGCCGTGCTGGCCGAGAGGGACTGGAACCAGTGAGCGGGGCTCTGGGCTGGGTGGAACCCTCGGCTTGGGGGATCTCTCCTTTACAGCCGGCGGTTTCCTTCTGTTCCGTGTTTCCCAGATGAATCATAGAATGCCAGGTTGGAAGGGAACTCAAGGATCATCT
>VWZK01019393.1:7142-18550 GCA_013396935.1 Baryphthengus martii | reverse complement strand
GAGTGAGCCACAGAATCAGAGCGCTCTGGGTGGGAAGGGACCTCCAAAGGTCACCAACCCCCTGCACCCAGGTCTGTGACAGGTCAGGGAGCCCTCCTTGGAAGGTGGCCCCTCAGAGCTGTGTGCTTCTAAAGGACATTGGTGGTCACTTTGGAGCTGCCTCAGTTACTCAGGTTCCCTCTCGCGGTGCCCCACAACAGCGCCCATCCTGTGCCTGGAGGCAAACGAGCTCTCGTGCAGAGCGACACTTCCTAGAGGGGCTGGCTCTGGAAGCAGAGTCCCTGTTCCCATTTCTATAGGCAGCGAAATGTCCTGGGATGGGAGGGAAAAGTTCTGGAGCAAAGTGGCTCTGCTGTCCCTCGGGCCTTCCCCAGCCAGGTGCCAGTGAGCCTGGAGAATGCCAAAGGGGACAGGCCCGCTCCCAGCCCAGCTCCCACCCCCAGCCCGTGTCACTTACACCCTTGTTCCCACCTCTCCTCCAGAAAAAGAGGAGCGAGTTCCTGGCCGTCATCCGGGAGAAGAACGTCGCTCATCCCGTGATCAAGAGCTTCTCTTACAAGAGCTTCCAGCAGAGCGTGTTTCAGTTTCTGAAGAGCTACGTGGATGACTCGGAGCCGCTGCTGCTGACGGTGAGCGTGCGCCCTGCCCGCCCGGCCTCCTGGGCTGCCACGAGGCGAAGAAACCGTCCTTTGGCTGCTCTGTGCCTTAGGGTTGGAGTTTAGGCACCCAGCTGAATCCAAAATATTTAAAGTTGAGTCCGTTCCTAAAAGGTTGGTGCCGTTGGACACGTTTTTCAATCCCAGTGATGAGTTTGAACGGGTAGATGTGAACGTGGTGCTGGTTGAGGTGCCAGTCACAGCGTAACGTGGGGAACGAGGCCGGGTGGTAGCGCGAGGAATCGTCCTTGTAACGGTTGCGCGCTTCTTTCTCCCCGAGGTGATGAAGAAGACTTTGAATTCAGAATGTGCCAAGGAACAAAATTCCTCATCGGCGACTCCCGAGACTGCGACTGGGCTGAAGGATGAGGCGGCGGCCCCGGAGCCCGCGGGCAGGGCCCTGGGTCCAGCTGCAGCTCCAGAGCCCGTGGGAACAGCAAAAGAGCCGGAGGGAGCTCCCAACCCTCAGAGAGCAGGTGGCCCTGCGGCGGCTCCGGGGCCAATGGATGGAGCTCCTGACCCAGCAGTGGCTCCTGAGCCGATGGATGGAGCTCCTGACCCAGCAGTGGCTCCTGAGCCGATGGATGGAGCTCCTGACCCAGCAGCAGCTCCCGAACCAATGGATGGAGCTCCTGACCCAGCAGCAACTCCTGAGCATGTAATGGTAGCGGATAATGTCTTGGAAGATGCTTCAGAGCCTATGGAAATACCTAAAGAGCCAGCAACAGCAGCTCCAGGACTTCCCGGAGTGTCCTCTGGAGACTCGGAAAGGTGGGCAGAGGAGCCTGGCTCGGCTCTGACCTCCCCTGGGGTTTGGTTTTGAAGTTCCAAAGCTTTTGTAAGCTGGCGGGGGAGGGAGAGAGCGGCTGCTGGGAGGTTTGCTCTCGTGGGACAGCGTTTGGTGTCCGGATAGTTGGGAGCGGCAGAGCGTCCCATGGAGCACGGCCGCGTTCTCCTAAGACCAGTATCCCCAGTATCCCCGATGTGGGGTCGGAGGCGGGAGGGCTGGCGGGTTGGCAGCGCCCGCTTTGCGCAGTAGATCGGAGCCGAGATCACCGGTCGGGAGGAAAAGCCGCGGTGTGGTCGGTTTGGAGCCGCCTCGGGAGCTCTGGGCAGGGTGCTCAGGTGTGTTTGTTTTGTAGGCAGCTCTCCGGGACCGGAACCACCTGCGGGATCTCTGTTCTGAGAGAAGCCTTCAAGATCCTGTCGAACTCGCCGGATTCTGACGCGCTCTTTGCCAAACTGGACGAAACGGACTTTTCTTTCCCCAAGCAGCTGTCTCCTTCTGTATCCCACAGAACCAAGAGACGGAAAGAAGAGAAGCAAGATTCTGAGATCTCGGACGCTCCCGAAATAGCCCCTAAGGGCAAACGCTCGTTGACCATAAGCAAACTGGTCATGGAGCAGGACGACCAGTACAGCGAGTCCAGCGAGTGCCCGGACTCTTCCCAGGAGCCAGTTGTGTCTTCCGCTTCCAGACCCATCCAGAAACTGCACGAGCAGCACGAGCCGCCGGTATCTACGAAGACCCCCAAGTACGACGCCCGTCTCTTGGTATTTCCTAACCTGCCCCCATTTTTCGGCAGCGGGGGCAGGAGCTCTGGTTCAGGAGGAGCGCGTGGAGCTGGGCAGAGCGAGGGCTCTGGTTCAGGAGGAGTGCGTGGAGCTGGGCAGAGCGAGGGCTCTGGTTCAGGAGGAGCGTGTGGAGCTGGGCAGAGCAAGGGCTCTGGTTCAAGAGGAGCACGTGGAGCTGGGCAGAGCGAGGGCTCTGGTTCAGGAGGAGCGTGTGGAGCTGGGCAGAGCGAGGGCTCTGGTCGTTACGCTTGGGTGCGATGAGCGGAGAGGAGAAAACCACCCAGCTCCTGCTGGCGCGGGGTCGGAGGTGCTGGGCCCGGCGCGCGGGTCGCAGGCGCCGCGGGTTTCGTGGCGTGGAAGCCGGGAAGGGTTGGTTGTGCGGAGCAGATCAAACTCCCCTTTCCAGCTCGTGAGAAAGATCTTGCTGCAGAAGCTCCTTTTTCCCGCAGCCCGTGGTGGTTACCGGGCTGCTGGGTGTAGCTCTCAGACCGTTCAGGGTGATTTACCACGTGCCTCGTGGCCGAGGTGACTGCGCTCAGAGGTGGGGTTGGTTTTGTTTTCTGAAATCCTGAGCTGAGTCTCACGGGTATCTCCCGTGGGCCGTCACAAGGGTGGAACAGAGTCCGGCTTAAATGTCCGAGCCGCTCTTTTGCCGAGCGAAGCACCGGTAACAGCGATGATTTGGGTCCCAGCAGTGAACTGGGGGCGCTGAGGAGAGCCTGGTGTTTTTGAAAAGATAACAGAACACAATTTCCCATTGTTCCTGCCTTAGGTCAGAACATGAAGGTTTGGGTTTGAAGGACAGACAGTAGAGCTCTTGGTGCTCTCTGAGCACTGCTGCTGGCCGGTGGTTTATTGTCGGTGGTTTATTGTCGGTGGTGGTCCTGGGGGTGTCCTGCCTGGAACCTTTGTGTGCCGGGACCCGATGTAGCAGTGGTGCTGGTGACATCTGTCTGGAGCTTTCGTGGCCTGTGTCTCTGCTGGGGCTGGAGGGTTCGTGCAGCTGGCTACGACGTTCCGCTGGCGTTGGCGGATCCTCTGCTCGCCGTGTGTCCGGGCAGGGCCTCCCGAGGGTTCCTGCCCCTCGGAGGGCCGGGGAGGAGGCGGCACCGTGTTTATTTGTTACCCGATGGGTGCATTTCCCTGCTCTGCCTCTCTCTGCCCCTTCTCCCTGGGGCAGCAGCCGAAGTAACCGCTTCCCTGCTTTCAGGTCCTTCCAGAGGCGGTGGAACAGCTCGTACGGCGAAGAGGAAAAAGACAGCTGGAGCGAGGAGGATGAGCTCTTCTCGGACGCGGGTGAGAACAGAGCCCCCGCTGCTGGTGATAACCCTGGGTTTAGGCCCTCGCTGCCTTCTGCGTGGCTGAATCCTGAAAATCCTGAAAGCCCGGGAGAATAGGTCGCCGTCCAGTTCAGAGATGCTTGGTACCTCTGACCTGACGTGCCCAAAACTCCTCTTGCAGTTTCAGACTGGCTTGGCTTACGGGCTGGAAATACTGGACATGGAGCTCTGGCCCCGCTCCCACTTCAGTGCCATGAAATAAGTTCAGCTTTTCAGCCAGATCGGTTTTCCAGTCCCCTCCGCAGCTGGATACACAGCTTAGCTGGTGAAAAGGGGTGGACAGTGGTGTCCGATTCCAACCTCAGTGTCCAGCGTTCCCACATCCTGGGTGGATGCCCCGCTCTGGGTGTATTGGCCCATTTAAAACTAAGCAGATCTTCTTGAAAAGCTGTCCCATGAAGTGGCTGGGGCTGGAAAGCTGTAGAAAAAGGAGGGGAAAGGGTGTTGGGGGTCACGGGCCGTTGGGGTGGTTGTCTGACTGTCGCTCGGCGCTCTCCGGGGAGGTTGGTGCCTCCTGGCTTACGGTGAAACTTGACCCTCTCACCTTGTGTTTCAGCATCTTTCACGACCGACCACAACAGCACCGTCTTCGGTTCCAAGAAGCAGGTAACGTGGAGCCTGTTGAGCCTGTCCAGGGAGGTCTGACACAGGGCTGGCTGTGCCCGGGTGGAGCAGGTCTCTGCTCACAGTGCTGGCTGGAGCCTCTGCTGGAGCAGCCTGGCCTGGGGGCCGGGTTTGCCGAGCTCCTCGCGCGCTGGAGAGGTTCAGAGCCGGGTTTGCCGAGCTCCTCGCGCGCTGGAGAGGTTCAGCCTCTCGTTGGGTGAGGGACACACGTACAGCAGCTGTTACCAGGGAAGAGGCCCCAGGTTTGGTGCTCCGAGGAGCTCTCTTGCTTGTAGGAAGATTGCTCCCATAACTGCTTTCTGCGATTATTTCACAAAAAATCAAGGGACCCACAGACCTGAACTCGTGTATCACCTTTTTTTTTTTTAAGACACCAGGTGGGTGCTGCCAGGCAGGGCAGTCTTTGCACCCACAGGTAACTCCTCTTTTCTGTGACCGGTGTGGTGTGTTCGGAAGCAGAACTCCTGGAGCTTGAGCCCTTCTGTTTGCTCCAGAGCTTCACTTCTTTGTGCTGAGAGCCAAGTGATGGCCGAGTGTGGTGTGTGGTGCTGACAGGACGTACCTGCCCCTCCTCTGCCACGCTAGCGCAGGATAACGAGCAGCTGACGAGCTGGGAAGGAGTTGGAGCGCGAAGCCCCCGCGTGCTCGGCCAGCCCCGCGCGCTTGGCTCTGCGCTCACCGCTCTCTGCTTTCTGCTCTCTCCTAGAAATGGACGATACAGGAGAGCGAGTGGATCAAAGAAGGCGTGAAGAAGTTTGGCGAAGGGCGCTGGAAGGCCATTTGCCAGAAGTACCCCTTCCAGAACCGCACGGCCGTCATGATCAAGGATCGCTGGCGGACCATGAAAAAGCTGGGAATCCTCTAAAAAAAAAAAGCTGGGAGCCACGGGACCTCCCGTGCCAAAACCTTTGTCTCTTTCTTTAGCAGACGGGCTGTAGCCGGCGGTAGCGGGGAGGCCGCTGTGACCGTCCCCCGCACGCTCTGGGCTCGTGGAACTTTGCTCTGCCGCAGCAGGCGGAGAACCGCGGAACCTCGCGTCTCCAGTCGGAGCTGCGGGGTTTAGATCTCCCTCAGCTGGCAGAAGCTGCGCAGCCCGGTCGCACCCGCTGGGAAACGGCCGCGTTGGGACTTCCCTGAGCAGCTGCAGCCCTTTGTAGAAGGCCTCCCGCGGTTCTGCGCTGCTGCCAGGACGGTTTCTCTGCAGGATGATCCTGTCGCTGGCTGTTTTTTACGTGGTTTAATTGTCTAAACTGTGAATCGCTTCTTTCACGCACTTGTGCCTGATCCCCTGGGCAGGGGGAGGCAGCACAGAGCCACCCCCAGAGCTTCTGGAGAGAAGAGCAGATCGAGGCAAGGTCATCTGCAGAGATTTAATTATTTTTTTTTTCTGCCTTCCTTTGTAAATGACTTTTTGTAAATGATTTCTCCCTTTAAAACCATTATTTTTTTGTTTCAGTGTTTAAATGCTGGTTGTTCCCCTGTTACAAGTTCCAGCGCTCACCAGTTTTGGTCACCTGATGTTTCTCTTTCTCAGTAACGTCCTCCCGCGTGCGCTCCCTGCGAGCTCCCCGCGTGCTGCGGGTTCCCGGCCTTCAGCTGCTGAGGCCGGGGTCTATCTCCGAGTGGTCTTCTGTAAAATAAAGTTCCTATGCTGTTGGATTTCAAGAGTTGTAGCTTGTACCTCTGGGATTGCAAGGGGGACCCACTCCAGGTCCTACCACCCTCCAGCTCCTGTGGCTGGTGCTGTTTGGGGCGGAGCAGCGACGCCCTGAAGGTACAAGGTGCCGTCACATCGGTGTAGGTGTCAAGTAGAAGCTTCTGGAAAAGATTTCCTGTGGAATTTCAGGGCAGGGGAGAGAGGTGGGGGCTTTCTCTCCAACAACCTCTCTCGGCTGTGTTCCCCCAGAGCCAGGGCTGGGAGAATTCCATTTGGAACCACCTGCTGTCCCCTCTGTCCTTCAGCTACTGGCCCTTGGCACCTGGCGGGGGCTGCGCCTTTCTCTTCCCTGCTGCTGCCGAAGCCTTTTCCCTGGGCTGGGGCAGGAGCTCCTGCAGAGGCTCCTTTCACTTCAGGGTGGTGAGAGCCTGGCCCAGGGTGCCCCGAGAGGTGGTCACTGCCCCATCCCTGACCCCATTGCAGGGGAGGTTGGATGGGGCTCTGAGCAACCTGCTCTGGTTGCAGATGTCCCTGCTCCCTGCAAGGGGGTGGCACCAGCTGACCACCCAAACCAGTCTGTGGTTGGAGGTGGAGGGGCTCAATGTGAGCCGCAAGCTGGTCCATTCATCCCCGTGTGAGCGTGGGTGGTGGCACCAGTGCTGTGCTGCACAGGGAGGGTGTTGCAGCCCAAACCTGCAAGTGTCTTGGATTAAACCGCTCTTCCTGCCTACTTTACTGGTTCACCAGACACAGCGTCAGCGAGTGGCACGGGGTGGCTGGTGACTCCACAGGAGCGTTGTGCTCCTGCTCCGCACCCAGATCACCTTGAGGACCCGAGCTGGGGCCGTGCTCCTGTCACCAGCCCCGGCGCTGCCAGTGGCACAGTTAATGATTACCCAGCCCCACCACCTTGGGACCCCAGTGTGCTGGAGGCTGGGAAGCAGGATGCTGCTGCTGGTGCTCCTGGTGCTGCTCGGCCCCGTTGGCTGCCCCAAGACCGAGCCCTTGAGCGGGTCCAGCGAGGAGCCCCTCTTCCGCGGGGCAGATCGCTACGACTTTGCCGTCGTCATCCCCGCCGGCGCCACGGAGTGCTTCTGGCAGTTCGCACACCAGAGCGGCAACTTCTTCTTCAGCTATGAGGTGAGTGTGGTGGGATGGCCGGGGGTTCAGGAGCTACTGGAGAGAGTCCATCAGAGGCTGGGAAGCTGCTGAGGGACCTGAAGCATCTGTGGGGCCAGGAAAGGCTGAGAGCCCTGGGGCTGTTCAGCTGCAGAAGAGCAGCCCCAGAGGGGAGCTGAGCAAGGCTGAGCAAGAGCTCAAGGGCCCCCGGGGGGCGAGAGGCCGGGGCCAGACTCTGCTCAGGGGTGCCCAGCGCCAGGACAAGGGGCACCGGGCACCAACTGGAACCCAGGAGGTTCCCTGGGAGCGGGAGGAGAAACTTCTTTGGTGGGAGGGTGTTGGAGCCTGGCCCAGGCTGCCCAGAGAGCTTGGGGAGTCTCCTTGTCTGGAGAGATTCCAAAGGCGCCTGGACCCTGCGCTGCTGGGCCCCCTGCTCTGGGTGACGCTGCTGGAGCAGGGGGGGGCACCAGAGGAGCTCCAGAGGGACCTTCCAACCCCCACCATGCTGGGATCCTGTGTGATTCCGTGACGTGTCCCATGAAGCTGTCGGTGCCGTGCAGCTGTTGATGGAGTCAGGGAACGGCAGTGCTGGCTCAGCCCTGCGCGGCAGCTCCGCGTGCCAGTTGAACTGCCCCCTGGGCAGAGGCAGTTTCTCTTGTGTGGAGAAGGTCCTTGGTTGAGACAGGGAATGGCTGCGCTCTCTTGGATGCTTCACCTTCAGGACTGTGCTTTTTTTTGGCAATTTCCATCATAGACTTCTAGACTGGTTTGGTTGGGGTGGGAAGGGACCCTCCAAGGTCATGTGGTCCAACCCCCCTGCAGGGAGCAGGGACATCTGCAACCAGAGCAGGTTGCTCAGAGCCCCATCCACCCTCCCCTGCAATGGGGCCAGGGATGGGGCAGCCACCACCTCTCGGGGCAACCTGGGCCAGGCTCTCACCACCCTCAGCACCAACAATTCCTTCCTTCTCTCCAGTCTAAATCTCCCTCTTTTAGTTTCAACCCATCACCCCTTGTCCTGTCACTACATGTCCTTGTAAAGTCCCTCCCCAGCTTTCCTGTAGTCCCCCTGAAGCCCTGAAAGGCCCCCAGAAGGTCTCCGCAGAGCCTTCTCTTCTCCAGGCTGAACAAGCCCAACTCCCAGCCTGGCCTCATCAAATCTATTTCTTTTACTAAATATCTGTTTTAAAGCCATCAAGTGGTGCCGAGAGCTCTGCAGGTGGTGCCCAAGCACCACAGGGAGCTCTGCCCTTCACTGGGCTGGCTGGAGGCAGCGGCCCAGCCCTCGGCTCTGCTCTGAGCTGCAGCTGGAAGGCATCAAAGGCGCGAGGTACAGCCCCATCTGCTTGTCCCCACGCTCCATAGGCGTTGGGCACAGCCCTGTCTGCTTGTCCCCGTGCTCCAGGGGAACACGTGGCCCTTTGCCCTGCTGTTCAGAGCAGGCTGATTGAAGGAGAGCCCGGGCATGGCCGTGCCTGGCGCCTCCCCCGGCTCCATGCTTGGCAGAGCCACCCCAGGGAACAGAGCTCGGCCCTGGAGCCGGGCACAGCTCCATCTCCCGCCGCTCCGGTGGGCACGGCACCCGACTCAGGTCGCAGGGAACCGGAGTGGCAAATGTGAGGCCTTTGTGAGCACCAGGGGGTGTTGGGAGCCGTGGGGCTCGTTACCCAGGGCTGTGGGTTCGGGGTTTTTGAATGTGCAGCCGGCAGCTCACCGGGGGCTCTTCCCGGCCTCAGCTGATGGTGACAAAGCGGGAGCAGCTCCCCATGCAGTCCAAACCACCCCTCAGGTCCCCGCGGGGTCCCTCCCCTGTGGGCCCCCATCCGTTTCCGGGGTGCAGCCTCAGACCCACACCCGTCCCTCACGTGTCCGCTGCTGCAGGTCCAGCGGGCGACCGGCATCGGCAACAGCAGGAACATCCTGGCCACGGCCAGCGACCCTGACGGCGTCCAGCTCGGCACCTCCCAGCACGTGCGAGGACAGATCAACTTTGTCGCCAAAGAGACAGGTCCCCCCACCGCCCCACTCCCTGCCCGGCCGGCCAGCGCTTCCTAGAGCGGTGACCAGTCTGATCACACCCTTCTCCCCGACGAGGAGGATGAAGGTCGAGCGCTGGGGCCGGCTCTGCTTGGCAGTGACTCTTCTCAGGGAGCAACAACCTCTGTTTCTCTCCGCAGGTTTCTACCAGCTGTGCCTGGACAACCAGGAGAACCACTTTGGCTTCATGCAGGTGTACCTCAATTTTGGCGTCTACTACGAAGGCTTCGACGGGGAACACAAGCAGCCAGAGGAGAAGAAAGAGCTGAACGACACCCTGGAGGCGATCGGGGTGAGTGTCCGGCTGCTCCAAGTTGTGGGGAACGGGCACGGCCTCCCGAGGGAGCCCAGAAGGGCATTTGGTGATGGCTGAGCAGCAGCTCTGAGTGCGGCTCCCCCAGCGCCAGGCTCCCCGCCTCTCCTGCAGGTCAGCATCCACAAGCTCCAGCGCCACATCTTCCACATGTGGCGGTTCTACAACTTCGCCCGGATGCGGAAAGCGGCCGACTCCTTCCTCCTGGAGTCCAACTACCACTACGTCAACTGGTGGTCAACGGTTCAGAGCTGCCTCATCGTCCTCTCTGGGGTGCTCCAGCTCTACTTCCTCAAGCGCCTCTTCAACGGGCAGACCTCAGGCCGGCAGAAGTGCTAACGGAGCCCAGGAGCGCGGGCAGGACCTGCCCGGGAACCGAGTGGCTGCTCTGCCCCCTCACGGAGCCGGTGGAAAGGCCAGATCCTGCTTGAGGAGGAGGAGGAGGAGGGAGAGTTCTCCCCCTGTTCCTGCCTCCAGCCCTGCCCGGGCTCACATCACCCCAACAGTGGAAAGTGCCACGCGGCCGCCTGAGCTCTGTGTGCCGGGCGGGTTTGTCACCTCCCCACATGTCCTTAGTGTCCCAAGGCGCCTTTTCCATCAGCCAGCCAATAAAGGAACCCCCGGCACCCGCTGTGGGGAGCGATGGCAGCCTGACGCCGGCCGCCCCTGCTCCGTGTGTTCGTCCATCCCGCCCTCCCTGAAGCTCAGCCCCAGGCTGTGAGGCTCCCCCGGCCTCATCGGCCAGACCCAACGTGGTGCTTCCCCACCTCTGGAGTCACACCCACAGCAGAGGGGAGGGCTGACCCCCCTCCCCGAGGTTCCGCACCAGCCGACAGCCGCTCTGGGAGAAGGAACAGGCTTTATGGGATGGCAGGGACAGGCCTGGCGCTGGGACAGCACCTCCTCGCACCGGCAGCAGCCCCCCTGGGGGTGCAGGGCTGTCTGCCGGCAGCTCCCGGCCCCTGCGCCCCACTCGGGGCAGGCTCCCCGCAGCTCCCGGTGCTGCTGCCGCACCGACGGTACGGGACAAAGTCCGTTTGTGTCAGGAACGCTTGTGTCTTTGGAGCGCTGGGGGTTCCCTAGGTCAGCGTGTCCTCGTTCCGCACGTACTCCCCGACGTCGGCCTGGTGGAACACCACGATGGCCATGGGGTCCACTTTCCGGCAGTCCTGGGTGGATTTGGCGGCCACCCCAAAACCCTGGAAAGGGGGATGAAGGAAAAGTGAGAAAGAATTTCCCCTGGAAGCCCAGCCCTGGGAAGCGCAGGGGCCACGGCGGCCGCTCACCAGCGGGACGTCGGCCATGGAATAAACCACCACGCCCTGGTACTGCGCCGTGTTCTCCGTGATGCGGCCCAGGCCCGACTTCAGGACGTGGTTCCCGTAGAGGAAGGACTGCTCCGAGCCCGGCTTCACCCACACCTTGTACTGCAAGACAGACCGGGAGCCATGAGGGGCTGGGGGACCCCTCGACAGGTGGGCAGGGGGTTCAGCTTGGGGGGGAGGAGGGGAGGAGTCATGTCCCACCTTGGCGTAGGGTGCCAGGAAATCCAGGGCCGTGATGCTGAGCCGGAACTTCTGTGACTTGGTGAACTTCCCGAAGCAGGTGCCCAGCGACACCAGGCTGTCCCGGGGGATGCTCGCTGCCGCCTTCAGCAGCCTCTCGCTGCGGGGAGCGGGGTGGGGGTCAGAGTCGGAGCGGCTCCCGGGCCAGGAGCAGCCCCCACGCCCGGCCCGGACCCCCCGCGGGCCTGGTCCCCCCGTCCCCGCTCACCTCAGGTAGTAGACGCGGTCGCGGTGCAGGCGGAAGCAGTAGGTGCCGTCGGGCCGGTCCACCAGCAGCTGGATGTTCTCACCGATGCTGTGGGGACAGACAGCCTGAGCCCGGACCCTCTCAGGACCCTGGACCCCTCCTGTCATGGGTCCTCTGGTCCCTGGCACCCGGTCCCCTCCCGGTGCCCAGTTCCCTCTCCCGGCATCGGTCCCTTCCCACCACGGGTCCTCTACTCCCACTCCCGGTCCCCATCCCCTTCCCACCCCTGCGCCCCATCCCATCTGGTCCCCATTCCTTCCGAACCCCCGCGCCCA
>VWZK01019388.1:59247-81136 GCA_013396935.1 Baryphthengus martii | reverse complement strand
CAAGACAAAAAATCACTCCAAGACAATGTTCCACCTCCTGGTAGCATCCGAGAAAAACTTGTTTATGCCCTTGCTGAAATGTGCATGTACCCCAGCAGAAGACTTTCACCTTAGTTAAGAAGCATTTATAGCCTGAATTTGAAGTAGATGAGGTGCTATTAGTTATAAAGGGGTCTCATTTATTCGTTTGTAGTGTTGTTTTTTCCTAAAATATTTACTTCAAGCGAATAATATCTGTAATAATACCTGTAGCTGGGTCAGAATTAGCAAGGGCAAGCTCAGCGTTATTTTACACCTCTGTTGCTGAAGCTTTAGTAAGAAGGGGTTTAGCTCACTAGATTTGCCAAATAGCTCAAAATAGTGCAGGTAGGGAAATGTCCAGTTAGAATAAATGGTAACAAGCACTCTCATGAAAAGTTTTTAAAGTGAGAGGGCTTTTTAAGCTGTACAGCAATTGCTCATATGAGTCTTGGTTGTACATATGTTAACTGGTTTTGAGGGAGAGGGGTCCCTCCCCCCTAATTTGCAATATTGCTGAGGGAGAGTGTGTATGATTTTATTTATTGAATCACTGCAATAAACCAGAGAAATTAGGATGTTCCTTCTCAGAGGAAGGATATTACAAACAACTCAAGAGCATAAAATGGTGAACAAAACTTGGTACGTACGTAGTTCAATGTAAACTGTTGATTTGAATGTTATTTCAGTAAGAGAACTACTGATTAAGTCTTTATCCTCACAGCACACTGACATCATCTCCATCAGGCTTTAGCTAGTAGGGGTAACTTTGTAGTAGGAGTAACTTCTTACTTCATGGGAATGTAAGCAGCTTTTTAAAAATTAAATGTTAAATTAAAATACCAAATGAAATCAGTCATTTGTTGCCACAGTCGGGTGCTCTCCAGAGGCTACAGGCAAACCAGTAACGATACGTTGGCCGGTTGTAATTCTTGAAATTAAGTTGAGTAACTAAAAGCTTGTTATTGACAAAGCGCACTGTAGGAAGAGCAATTTGAATACTATTTCATTAGAATAGTGTCTGTTCTGATGTCATTAGAGACATATCTGTCTTGAAGGTGGGAGTGCCGTGTGCCCTGGCAAGCGTTTCTCCACGGCCAGGAGGAAGGAGCATCCATTGCTTTTGCGTTACCCCAGCCTGGGAGAGTTAGCAGAGCTCTCACAGCTCCAGGCGTTGGATACTGTAGCAAAGTGAACGAATGCTCAATTTTTAAATGGTGTCAGCCTTCAAACTGAAATCTAAAGGAACAAATGCAGATTTAAGTGGTAGATCTCCAAAGGGGATGGGAGCGAAACCCACTGGCATGAAGACGTAGAACCACGGAGTTGAACGTGTCCTGCTCGGTTAGATACCCAACTTTTCTCTTGGAATCTGTGTGGGCATACAAAAAACTTGCAAAAGTTAAGATTGTATAATATAAGGACTTCTGTTTACTTTTACAAGTAATGGCCTAAAAATTCTCAGAATCCAGAAGTTGTGTTACTTTTGTAATCTGTTGTGTTCTATGTTAACAGTGCCAATTCCCTTAAGTTTAGTTTTTAGATTTTAATTTTGCTTTAATCAGGTTATATAAAGCCAGCCGCTATGTTTTTGGTTTTTTTTTGTCATGCTTATATGAGTTTTTTCAGTTTGTTTCTTTGGTTTTTTTTTTGTCCTTTTTAAAAAAAATAAATAAATAAAAAAATGCTGTGCTGTGTGCCCTGGAATTATGAGCTTGCTTTTTTTCATGTTCCCAGATGTGGAAAAACTAGAACATCCTTAGTCCTTGTCCTTGACTTGCTGCTTAGGATGTTAGCAGTGGATGTAGTAGTTGATTGTATTAATTGCACAGTGGCTTAGTGCAGCCTGTCTGGCAATAGCACTGCTGTAGCCAGCATGCAAATAACACTGCTGAGTGGGTAAGTTCTTGTTTAGTGGGAGAGACTTAATCCCCTCTCCCATTGTGCTCTAGGGCTTGGATTTGTAGCGAAAAGGCTACTTTCTTAGAGCTTTTGTAGTTGGAACACACATTGTTCTTACTGAAACTTGAACTAAAAAAGTAAGTGTGTTCTGTAATGGAGTTTTAAAAGCGTTTGATAGTCTTTTAAACATGAAAAATAGTTTGTTACTAGTAAGATGATTTTATCTTTATGCAAGATAATACATTGTTCTAATCAAACCTGAAGACTCAAAACACAGAAATGATGTTGAAGGACTCAAGAAATGGTATTCAAGAGCGAAAAAAAAAGAAGAAAATTACTTTCTAATTATTTCTTCTTCTTGTTCAAGAATCTGTAGCTTGGCTTGGCTTGGCGCAGTTATGTATTTTACTAAGAAGCCTACATGTACTAAATATAAATATAAATAAAAGCAAACTGCCCCTAACCAAGAACTTCAGTAAATGCAATATAAAATAAATGTGTCATTCAGTTACCTTTCCAAAGATCCAGTTTTAAGACAGACTGCATGTGAAAATGAAAATTACCTAAACCCACCCCGAGATGTTTTGGTTTGCAAGCTGGGTTAACCCTTGGTGATTTCCTATGGAATAGTCAAAGTACCAAAAAAGCAGCAACTGGTGCATAAACCACTGTGTGATTTGACTGCCAGGGAACCTTAAGAGTTGCTTTTCAGGACCAGCTATTTCCTGGTGGTGTTTGGAATACATCTGAGTTGAAGGCAATGAAGTGAAGAAATACCAGGGGGTAAATGCAGGTGAGAAAGTTCTGGGCTTTGGCTAATAGGGGTGACTACAACTGAGTGAAGTCATGATGTTTTCAAGTTGAAAAGACAAAAATAAATACAGACAAAACCAGAGAGAGGTAGAAGTCGGCCATGTCCTACCTTGAATGTTAAAGTGTAAGGGACAAGTGTTTAAAAGAGGGATTATATCTGAATTGTTTCAGGCTTGATCTGTTCCCCAAAAGCCTTTGGGATTAAACAAAACCAGGTAAGAATTATTGTTCATTATTGTCACAGTGTTTGCTGTTCTTTTGGGGTGCTTTGAATTTGGGGCAAAAAACCAGGATATGCTTAGAAGATACGGCAATATTGTTTCATCTCGAAACAGTAAATAATTTTGAAACAAATTGAAGGTTCGATACCACCCCAGCAATACCAATTTGTGATGTTCTCCGGAAAATGGCACAGTTAGAAGCTCGTAAGTTTGAGTTCAGATTCAAAATACTTCCTGGAAATGAGTAATTTCCTTAAAGTACAGAATGAGGGCTTATTTGTCTCAGTGAAAAATGGGCCGGTTTTGAATGCCCTACCTTTATTTTCCATTGGCAGAGTTAATGTTCACAGCACTGACATACTGCAAACATTTTCAGACTTCTCTGTGAGTGCTTGAATCGAACGTCCTCCCAAAAAAACAGGCCTGCGGAATTTTTGTAGCACCTAACTCATGTTTTTATTTTATTTCTCAGGGAAGTGAATAGAATGTAAGTGTGTAGTGTGTTAAATGTCAGTTTGAGCAGCTCCAGATGCCACCAAGGAAAAAGAGTCAAAGTCATTTATGTGTGAGAGCTTTTGGGCAGTCTGTGGGCAAAGAATAAGAAATCAGAAGCACTGTTGTTGTCATTAGGAATTAGTACATGAGGTTTCATAGGTAAAATGGGGGCCTTTTGATAAATGCTTTTTAAAAAAGCCTTGATCAAAGTGAACCATTTGGTCTTCACAATGCTGGAGTATGGAATCATAGAATCACAGAATGGGTCAGCTTTTCTCATCTTGCAGGTGAAACTGTAACAGAGCGGAAAAACTGCTTGCAAATGGGTTAAAATGGTTTACGTATTTAGATTTAATTCTTGTAAAAGGGTAAGGGAATCTTGAAGGAAAAGGTCTCATTTCTTGATTTTAAAGGCATGTAGAAAGCAGGTGTGTAGTCTTCCTAGTGTAGGTGCTTTGCCTGCTTGGAGATGCTTTAGATTGACTGGCAGCCCTCCTTGTTCGAGTGAGACTGAAGATTTGGCAGTGCCATCAAGAGAAGCCTTTTTTTCGTTTAGGGCTTTGAGAAGCCTTCCCCTATGAAATGACTTGAATTACAGAGAGCTGGAGGAAGAGGTCGGCTATGGATCAATTCTTTATTGCTGGGATAAGGTAACTTTTTATCACACTCTGAGCTGTTCGGAGCGTACTACTGAGTGGTTTGCTTGGTTAGTTTGCCAAGTATTCTTAGAAACGTCTCTTCAAGACCTGCTTGCTTGAATGAGTTGCCTCAGCTCTTCGTTTCAATGTCTTATTGTTCATATTGCTATTCCGATAGGAGAACTTCCAGGTTTTTGACTGAAGATAGTGGGGAGGGAGGGGATGTCCCCACTTATGTCCTGCTGTTGGGATTTGTTTTAAACTTTCTGTTCTTGGTCTTATAATTGAGTCAGGATGATGATTATCTGGGACAGATGAACTTTTTGTTGTATTGTACAGGCCAAGATGCTGAAGTTCTTTAAAAGAAAGATTTGTTTAAATAGATACACTTGCAGGGACAATAAGAGACTTGTTGAATTTCAGCATAGGGTTATCTTGTTCCCTGTAGTATGATGAAACAACAGGAGAACTAAGCACATGATAAGTTTTATGTTTATATTGTTACAAAATAATCAACCACATCAAACCAACCAAACAGAAAACTCCCCAAAATAAACAACAAAACATTGTAACTTGAATTTCTGGCATTACATTGTGCTCCTAGAATGCAGAACATAAATAAAATTTTATGAATAAAATTAAGAGCTGCAATTTATTGTAATGTAGAGGAAATCTGAATGTTACACAAAAGGTATTTTTAGAATAATATGATCCTAAAAAGCTGACAGCTTTTTCTACATCAAAATTATTTTAGTCTGAAGAAGGAAGTAGTGTGTTTTGGTGGTATAACAAGCCTAGTATGTAATAAAAGTTATTGCTCTTGTGAGTATGTTCTTCTGTTTTACTAAAACTTCTCCTTTCTTCCAATAGTAAGGTCTTCTCATGGACTTTATATTAAGTTTGTATGTAAGGGAGTTTAGATTTGATGTAAATAAGTTGAGTAGATGAGGCACTTCAGGACATGCTCTAGGGGGATGGTGAGGGGGTTTCTGTGCTTTTTGGGGGTCTTTTGTTTGGGTTTTTCGGTGTTTGTGGTTTTTTTCTTGGGTTGATGGTTGGAGGCTGTGATCTTAGAGGTCTTTTCCAACCGTGACGATTCTGTGATTCTATAAACAAGATGATATTCTTAAATGTTTCTACCTAGCCTTTCTCTGAAATACATTTTTTTCAGGAAGAATAGGAGAATACAAGTCTCAGGTTGAAGCATTTGCTTGCATAGTGACTTGGGAAAGTGAAGAAATACAACAGTGCCAGTCAGAGAGTGAAAATCACTTGTCTGTGATCCTCAGACTAGCTAAAAATGTGTCAGAAACAAACCAAAGGCAAAACCACCCAAACCAAACAATCACTGCTTCACAAATTAAGAGTCTGCTGTTACTCAATACATTGCCAAACAGCAGGAGTGCTGGGAAGACCCGATTCAGGGTTTGCCATCTGCTCTCACCCCACCCAACACCTTCAGTTTCTATGTACCTCCTTCATCCTTGACCTCTTCTGCCTCTCACCTCTTGTACTTGTGGGCCAGGGGACAGCATTTCCACTGTGTCCATAGCATATTCTTCCCTTACCTGGATGGAGTCACACCTACAGCCTTTGCCCTGGATGCTGCTGCTTGTTTTCCTGGTGAGGAACCGGAGTGCATCACCTGGAGGTGGCCACACTGGCTGGAGATTCTATTCCTGTCATCAGCTTCCCCCAGCCTCTCGTCATCTGCTCTTATCTTTCACAGAACTCTTTGTGTGCTTGTAGGAATAAAAAGATTCTTTAAATTTATATTTTTGCTACTTGAGGAATAAATGGATTAAATAAAAATTATTAAGGTTTCTACTGACTAGTAAATACTCATCTTTGTACCAGGAGTGCATAGTTCCAAAAATTAAGCTATAGATATTTTCAGTTGAATACTTGCAGTCATTTGCGTGGGAGAGCTACAAGTGAATTTGAGGCTTTGTTTTTTGGGTTATTTTGGGTTAAGTATCCTAGTTCCCCTGAAGTCACCTTCTGGGAAAAGCATTCTATCAGCCTCTTTCCATGACACCGACAGGAAAGCTTTTGGTAGGATTGGGTCAGTGTAGGAGACCAGAGCGAGGCCAGCTCTGGTAATTTAGGGTGGCGAGAAGTTCTTAAAGCTGATTTGGTGCTCAGCAGAAACAGGATAAAAAAGATCTTTGCCTTTGGCTGTGATCAGTTTGCCGTTCGGAAACGGCGCCAGGTCAAGCTTCTAGGTGGCTCATGCTGGTTCCTGAGCGTGCTGGATTGGACCAAAACTGAGTCAATGTAAGACCTTCTACCCCCACCCCTTGCACTCCATCTTCTCAGCAGATTACTCTTTGCCTGGATCTGTTCCTCGCTGCTTTTCATCACGCAGCTGCACAAAGGCTTCTGTTGGCAGAATGGTGGGGGCAGGAACGAGCAGCTGGGGACACAGGCCCTTCAGATCAGCTGAGGGTTCCACCAGCCATGCTCTGCAGCTTTGCTCTCCTTAAGGAAAAGTCAAGTCTCATGATTGGGCTTGTCTGAAAGCTTGACTCCCAGCTCTAGAAGGCTGTGTGTGTAGTCTAGGCTTTTAGTCTTTGGAAATGTCCATGTGTTTCAGCTGAATCCCATTTGAGCCGGAGGAGGTTGGACATTTGAGAGTGCCATGGCATGTCAATGACTTTAGGGTGCCTTGGTGACTTGGATTGAGATGCCCTTTGTAAGCATTGCTGTAGCTCTTAAATGAAACTATCTGTGGCATGCAGAGGATGTTTCTAATTCACTCTTGATCATCTGCTGCAGAATGTCCGCAAATGCTCTTAGTTCCTCTGGAGACAGAAAGGAACACCAGCTTTGTTTAGGTGCTTTCCTTTTGCTTCTCTGGCTGACAGCTGAACTTGTCTGAGCATTGATGGGCAGCAGAGACTCCTTGGGATTGGAGCACCACTGAGTGAAGCAGATAGCAAGTATTTAATTTCTTCTTGGTTTACAAGGCCTTGTAAGCCATCACAGAATGTCACAGAATCACGGAATGGTAGCAGTTGGAAGGGACCTCTGGAGGTCATCGAGTCCAACCCCTCTGCCAGAGCAGGATCACCTGGAGTGGGTTGGTCACATAGAAACGCATCCAGCTGGGTTTTGAAAGTCTCCGGAGAAGGAGACTTTACAACCTCTCTGGGCAGCCTGTTCCAGTGCTCTGTCACCCTCATGTCACCACCATGTCTGTTATAGTGAGGTCCTTCTGGCTGAGTTCAGCTAAACAAGCTCTCCATTACTCTATCAAATGAGGCCTTCTCGATAATTGATGGCACCAGTAACTTTAGCAGGGACAGCTGGCATTCATGTGTTTCAGCACCATTTGATGTCCAGATGCTGTGTTGCCATTTTGTTTCTTCAACACTGGTAGGACCTCAGCGTTTTCACACTTTTTCTCTTAGTGTATTTGTCCCTTTTGCAGTAACTGCCAAGTGGAGATGCACCAAGGGATGAAGCTGAAGTCAGACCAGGTTAGTTTGTCAGTGCAGCAGCCTGATCTAGTGGAAGGTGTCCCTGCCCATGGCAGGGGTGCTGGAACTAGATGATCTTTAAGGTCCCTTCCAACTCAAGCAATTCTGTGATTCTGAGTTATGGAAAATAACATCATAGGGCAACTGACAGCTTAGTACCACCAGGTTGAGTGACAAGAATATTTAACATGCAGTGTGCAGCAATATGGCTGGTCGGGTACCCAGGAAGGAGACGTCTTGCAAAAAAAAAACCTTTTCAAAAAAATTGCTTGTAATCTTCAAAACACGAATGGTTTGTTTAATTGCGTGTTGAGGACTGAATTGTTGCATCCTTAGTTGCTGCTTAGGAACATCTTGAGATCCAGTGGCTGAAAAAGTTGTCATTGCTTTGCTCTCAAAGGGTATTAACTTTCTGGAAATAGGTTTTAGAAAGAGTGTTCCGTGTAAATTGGAAGTGGACTCTTGAACGGTATCCCTACAGTGATGCAATCTGTATTTAAAGAGACTGACTCACTTTTGAAATCCTGCCAACATTCTGCAAAAAGAAAGGTCTGAGTAATAATAGTAGAGACTTTTTTTCCCTGTAAGATACATCTTCAACAAGTAGGGTGTTGTCAGAAGATAAAGCTCTATCAACCAACATATTTAGGAACGTTAAAAAAAGATGAGCTGTTTTTTCTAGATTGGTTGGTGGTTTTGTTGGGTTTTTTGTTTGCTTTTAAGGAAATACCAGCTTTTTTTAAAAAATAGACTTTGACAGTAAGTTGTTACTGAAAATTATGGAAAACATGCTTGAGAAATCGCACGTGTAAATACATGCTAAGCAGACTGAAAAATTACAGATAAAAACTAGCCTGAAAGCCATTCTAGCAGAAGCAAAAAGCTTCCAGGGAAGGTGAGTGACAGGATCTTACTTCCAACCCAAAATGCACATAAGAATACTGGACTCAGCAGTGCTGGGAAGCTCCTCCAGTCAGTACTTGAAACTAAAGGGAAAAACTACCATTAAACTACAGTTAAAATGAATTCTGCAATGGAACTCCAATTTTATATTTCTGCCAGCCTGAAATGGAATCAAAGGACAGCTTTGTTTTTCGTGTCCCATATTAATGAAGGAAGCATAAGTAATGGCGTTACCACTACATGTAGTTTTAGTTGCACAGAAAGTCTGAGTACTGGCCTTTTGCTGAGCCCTGAGCTGAAGCAGTTGGTGGCTTCCATATCTCTTCATGTTCTTGAATACTCTGAGGAAAAAATCCATGGTTTCGGGTTTATGTCCAGTTCTTTTGACTGAAGCTTCATTTTCAGTTCTGAATGGGAAAGGGAGAAGATGTTGGTGCTGTTCTCAGTGACCCAGAACAGCATCCTAGTGTGCTTATTAATAGGAAGTAGAGCTGTGACAGCCATATTCCTTCTGATCAGATAGTTCACATCTTGCTCTTTTTATTTTTGTGGTAAAACTAGGTTTAAAATCACTCTAAGCTTTCTTAGCTGTAGATAAAGAAAAATTAATAACTGTGTATAATAACCAGACTGATAGATGATGATGCCTGATGATGGTTGCATATGTATTGCTCAAGACAAGGAAAACTGGGGGCCCAAGGGAGGTGAGGAGGGGCAAAAGCATCTTTCTTCTTATGTTCTCTGCCTGTTTATTATACCTATAGTTCATGACTTCTTAAAACTCCTTTGAATTAGAATAGTCTTCATGGAACAGTTGATGTTTCGGCCTTGGACTTCCTGAATTCTTATGCAGTAGGGTGGAAAACTGTGTCAGGGTTTCTTCCTTGTACACAGATGTGTAGGTAGTTTGCCTTAAGCAGTCTTGGATTCCACAGAGTATGAGTATAGGCTAAATCAAACCTAATCTATTAATTGGAAAGTGAGCATTAAGAAAAGAAGAAAAAAAACCAAAACCACAACAAAACAAACAGTCCAACTATTGACACTTATTTTGGAGAAATGTAAAATCTTTTTCAAAGTATTGGAGATTCTGTAGTTGAATTCTTCTGCTTAAAATAATTAAAATAGACCAAACAGCAGATCTTTACACTGTGAACTTGACATCTTCTTGAACAAGGGCTAATATTTGATAAGGTAGAGTGTACCAAAGACTTTTTAGCTTAGAAGTTTTTTTTTTAACTTAACCAAATACTTGATTAGATATAATAGAAAATGTGCAGATGTGTTTGGAGAGAATTTTTGCCTGCTTGAGAAGCCTTCCCTGAAAAACCTGGAAAGGGTTATGTAAGGTTTTGTAAATGTACCCAGAATTGTTAAGCCAATCTGACATCCAGAGCTGAGTGCTAGCTAGCATCTATTGGGATTTTACACTTCAGAATTTGTCTCACAAAATTAATTTTAAGCATTCTGCATGTTACTTGTTTCAAGACATTCACAGACCTTCTTATTGTAATTTTTACGTCTAGACCTAAATTTATTTTCCCTGAGTAGCAGTTGGATAAAAATTTATTTCACGTAATCTCTGTTACAAAGTATAAATTTTGCCAAGAGGTTTTTTGGGTTTTTTTGGAGGAAGATGAGAACTTGTAAAAAAGGAAGGATTTTCCCAATATTGAATTGCGCTATGTGGAAGACTGAAGTCTCTCCTCTGTGCAACTTGGCAAAAGGAGTAGGAAGCTGCTGTAATGAAGTGCAGCTAAAAAACTTTCATAATCATTTTAGCTTCACATGATGTGTAAAGCAGAAGCATCAGTGGAATTGTGCTTTCTGTGGTACCTGCGCTGATTAACAACCATGGGATTAGAAATGGCAGTATCAGACTTGATCCATCTTGGACTACTACTGCTGTTTTGCTTGTAGGAGTAGTAGAAGTAACTGTGGTCAAAACCAAAGCAAATGCTCAGTTTAAGTACCTGACTCCAGTTTAAAGAAGTTTCACCTGTTTGTCAGAATGCCTTATAGAAGCTGTTTAACTTTTTTTTTTGTCCCATCAGGGAAGATAGATGTGTTCCTAGAAAGATGATTTCATGTGGGCTGTGGTTAGCAAGCCCAGCATTTTTCAACCACCCGTTAACATTTATTGTATTTCTCAGCCTCCCAAGTAGAATGCCTTATTTGTCTAAAAATTCACTGCAATTCCCCAAAACAGGCTCTGACTCTTTCTATTGGATTAGTGGCTTGTTAAACTTAAGTATTTAAAAAGGACACAACCAACATTTCACACACACAGGGATATGTTGGTTTTCTTGGTTAGAAAGTTTGAAATCAGAGAGCTGCTGTTCATTCTGTTAACCTTTGGCAGAAGATTACTGGAGGGAGGTGGATACAAGTGGCTAAATTGTTGGGTTTGCTTCGACAGGAGTGGATAATCTTATGGTCATTTATGATGCTTTATCACAGCCTTATCTATGACAATTTGACCACTCATGGTTTTGAACTTGACTCAAGATTCAGTTGTTAAAAGCGTTACCATGATTTAATAGTCAATAAAAACATCTTTAGATCTTCTTTGTATGTTTACAATGTTAGTGCTTTCTCTGTCACTTTTTTCTTCAGCCTGTGATATCGTTGTCATCTTTTCCTATTTAACAACTTGCTGCGATCATCTGGATTTGGAACAGGAGAGTTAATAGTGTGATAAATTGATGGGGTTTTCAGAGATGATTCACTTGAAGAGGAAGATAACTCGGAACTTTGGGTGCCAATGTGCTGTCCTAACAAAGACTTTGTTAAATGTTCATTTACTTTTGTTTGAATAAAGGAGCTCAAAGTTAGATTGCAGACAGTCCAATCAGAGAAGTTACTGCAGCAGAATGAGAACTGAGCTATTCTATCATGCTGAAAATAGTGGTATTACTTATCTCCCACCATTTTTTCTAATTGTTCCTTGTTTTAAGGATAAGCTGCATTCTGAGTGTTTTTCAGTGAAAAAATGAAAAGAATGGATGCTCAGCGGTAACTGCACAGAGTTGGTCTGTAGAGTGGGATTTTTGAAACAGGTTGTTAAAACTAAATGGTAACAAGGAATGTCTAGGTGCACAGTGAGATGGTCCATGGTGTACCTTCCTCTCCAGGTCCAGTGATAAATTAAACTGCAGGACCCATCAGTTTAAAGGGAAAGCTCTTGAGCCAGTGAATTAGGTGAAGTCCAAGAAAGTTCATGCTATCAGTTTATCTGCAGGAAACATACCAAGTAGTAATACAAAGGAAAGCAAAAGTTCAGCCAGAGTTGAAATAAGAGATGGACATTGAGGGCTACAAGAAGAGCTGCTGCTGCTACTACAGCAACAGCAGAAGAATAAAGAAGGAAAAAAAAAATGTGCCTGCTGCTCTGTGGGGTGGGTGATGTAGGTACCACTGGTGAAGATGAAGCTGAGGTGTGCTCAATGCTTTCCATTTTCTTCATCTACCAGGTCTTTGTACCTACAGAGATAGCATTTGAGGGGGAGAGGAACACCCAGTAGAGGAAGAGGCTTCAGTCAGGGAGCTCTTGAAATCTTGATCTATGCAAAGTCCGTGGGACCAAATGGAATTTATCTGAGGGTGCTGAGAGATCTGCTTGATATTAGAATAGCCACACTCTATAATTTTTGGAAGGTCATGGAGATTGGAGGAGTTTCTTCATGAATGAAGAACAGCAAATGCTCCATCCATCTTCAAGAAGTGCAAGAAGCATTGTCCAAGCAACTACAGGCTGATCAACTTCACTTGAACTTCCATGGAAAAATCATGAACCAAGTTCACTTGGAAATCAGTTATGCGCCTGTTGAGGTGCTGTTGTTGATTGGAAATAGCCTTTGTAGGTTTACCAAAGGTAAATTGTGTCTGACCAACTCAGTCACTCTCCGGGATGGAAAGATTGGGTCTGTGAATAAGGCAGGGCACAGTGGATCTAATCCACTGATCTGGTCTGGTGTGGCCTCCCCACGCTCCCTGCTCTCCATGCTTACACAGGCTGTTAAAACACAATGTGGATTGGTGCCTTTGTGCAGTGTCTGGGTGTGCTGAGAAGTGAGGGACCTACTGGTGGTGGTCTCTCAAGGTTACAGGCAGGCACAGCTGATCCTTTCTCCCTGTCCCTGTGGTGGGAGCGCTGGGGCTGTGCCAGGCAGTTGCTGGGGAGAAGTCAACAGTTGCAGGCCCTGAAAGAGTTCCCTATGTTTAGTTTGAAGTTGGGTCGTGTGTGTAGATCTGACTGTTTTTTTCCAGTTCTTTGGGGATAATTGTTTCTTTGATAGATTTGCCCACACGGTGCTGGCAAGGCCAGCCTGGAGTACTACACAGATACTATGAGCTGCATTCATATTCAGCAGCAAACCCTGGCATCCTATTGCAAGTGGAATTGCTTACATAGTTGGCATAGTCTTCCTGAAGTAATTGCTGATGTATGGACCAGCATTGTGGGGCGAAATGCTGTTTCAAGTGCCTGAGTCACGTTGGAAGCATGTCTGGAAATGGCTAAAGAGATTCCTTCTTGGGTTCCTTTGTACTCTCATTTCCTGAATTAGAACAGAGGGGTTTAGTAATTTTGTGTAGCAGAGGACTGGAGTCACGGTGGCTCTCAACTGGGATCGCCAGTGTCCTAGTCTGTCAGGAAAGGTGTCGGTGCCGCAGGTTGGCGTGCTTGCTATGACACCAATGTTTTCCCATTCATGTAGCTGTCAGTGCTGCCTTTTCTGATCCACGCATCAAGGAGGCATTCTGCTCCATGGTGAGCACAAGCAAAAAAAGTACAAGAGAAGCTTGCTTTTCTTTATTTGCTTTAAAATATTTGTTCGTAGTCATATCACTTTTTTTTTTTTTTTTTTTTAATGAGCTGATCTGTTAGCTGCTTTAACCAAACCACACTGCTTTGTGTGGAAGTCCTGGAAACAAAAGGCAGGGTTTGTGAGGTATTGGCAACCATCTGCAGAAATCTGGAAGTTATCTGTCTTGCTCCTAGTTTTGCTGTGCAAGTTGTTAAATAAGTCTGTGGAAGGCCAGTGCTGACAGGGAAGCTGGGATCTTTGCCCAAATGCTTCTGCAGCAGTGAGTGATATTCTCTATCACAACAAGAGAAAAAGGACTGTCTTCATTCGAAGTTGTCGTCTTAAATGTTGTTGAGTTCTTTAAGCACCCTATTGGCACTATCTAATTTAAAGCAAATAAGCATATTCCTTTTGCCTTGGTGTAAACTGGGTAACTTAGGTCATTCCCAGGCCAAATTTGAATTCAGTTTTTTTCCTGAAGCATGAAGACAACTGTCTATGAGTAAAGCTCAACATGTAGACTGAGAAGATGTGGCACTTGACCAGAGCTGTCCTGGAGAAGACACCTTGAATCAGTTGGCTTTTTGATTAGAGGTGGTGAAATAATGGAGCATTAAGTATCTTTAAGGTGAGCTCAAGCAGAATGGTTTTGTTCTTCTCCACTGTAAGTTATCTTATGTTTTATCACCTGGTGCTGCTGGCAGGGATTATTACTCACTCTACTAGTGCTTAGTTTGTTCTCAATTAAATTGTTGATGTAGAGCGTTCTCTAAATCTTAGGATGTGTTACGTTGAAATAAATTTATTAGACAGTTAATTGTTCAGGTTATTTGTTTTATATCTGTAAAGTAGTAACTAGAGAGAATATTGAGATGTTGATAGGGGCTTTCTTTTTGTTTTGAAAAGGATTTTTTAGAGATCAGGATAAACTTTAAATATATCACTTTGGTTTTAATTTTCCAAGGCAGTGTGTATGTCGACTTTCATTTGGATCATGGCAATATCTTCTTCAGGAGGATAGGCATTTCAAAAACTGGATGTTCAAGGGTAACTGAAAGAGTCTGTTTCATGTAAACATAAGTAGAGATGAAATAGTTAAGAGAATAATTCTAGATTGTGTTATATGCTTATGTGGGATAACCTTGCTAGCAAATCATAGAATCCTAGAATGACTTGAGTTGGAAAGGACCTTAAAGATCATCCTAAAGATCATCCAGTTCAAACCTCCCTGCCATGGGCAGGGATGCCTCCCACTAGAGCAGGTTGCTCAGAGCCTCATCCAGCCTGGTGTTGAACACTTCCAGGGATGAGGCTCCACAACTTCTCATGGTTTTAATGTAACAGATGTTTATTACTGTACCATGATGATTAAATAGTAAAATTCATAAAAACAAGGCATAGGATAAAGTTTCTAGATGATCCACATACAAAAAAAAAAAAAAAAAAAGTTACAGATCCTTGAAGTTGATAGCTCTACAGGTGACAAAACCAGCTGGGAATTGCTAGTGAATGTCCAGCTGGTATTCAGCTTCTACAATTCAAACAGGGGGCTTCTGTAAGAGGAGTGGGCAGAGAGAAGCTTGGCTGTTGATTTTTAAATTACATTACATTGCATGTTTTGGGTTTTGCCATTTGTTGCATACTGTGTGAAGGGTGACTTAAGTCCAGATCCTCCTGTGGTGAGTGAACTCTGTTAGTGTTACTGAAATGTCATTGCTTAAAGTACAAACATTAGAAAACTCAGATTATTAAACTGACATTTTAAATGAAGAATTAGAAGCCTTATTTAGAATCATTTGCTTCTCATATATATATGTATATAAATAAAAGATTAATAGCTTTTGTTTGCAATCATGGTTCTTTCTACTGTTGAATTTTGCATCCGCAAAATTTTGCTTTTGTTTGCAATGGTGGCTCTTCCTGTTGTTGAAGTTTCTGGTGCATGACTCCAGCCGCATATGTAGCTGGGGAGGAGACTGTTTTTAAACTGTCCCCCGATCTGGGAGCAGTTGCAGTTGGGTATTACATGAGATTAAATAGCAGTCATTGTCAGAGCCTATTTGGTAGCAGATTCAGGCAGAGGAACTGTTAAATAAGATGGCAGCCAGGCACACTGTCCAGGCAGAAGATACACAGTGACAGAGATAATCTGGATTTCAGTCATGTTTTGTACCTTTTTTCATCTGACTGCTTGAACTAGACCAGTGGAAAAACGTTTTTAACTTGGAGATAGAGCTTCTGGGAGGAGACAGAAACCTAGCAGCCATGGAAACTGTATCAAATGCACTGGAGTCTTCAACTCAAATCTGAGTTTTTGATTCCTTTGTGCTGTGAAAGGGCTAAGGATTTAATTTGCTGCTGTTCTCAAGCATTATGTAAGTTTATCCATTCTAGTGGCCACAGGTATATTGAGCCTCAGGGGTATGAACAGTGTGTTCTTCTAAATGGGATGCAAAGCAAAAACCTGGTGTACTGATCCTTGTGAATGGTGAGGCCCTTAAGTATTTCTTGAATTTTGTCTTGTAATTACATGTTACTGTGTAATATGCAAAATTAAATTGACTTTGTAGCTGTAATATGGTAGAATCTTCTCTACTTGTATGTTAGTTAATGACCTTGTGAAGGTGGAGAAACAGAAAACATAGCTATGGTGGGTGAAACTTGACAGTGCTTCTTGACAAGGTGTCAAAGCAATTCTGGGTTCTTTTACTCTCCAAATAGACATGGGTAACACTTGGTGTTTTAACCTGATGTAAGTGATAATGGCAGCCATGGTATTAGGTGTCAATCAGAATAGTGTGCTTATAATACTAGTCATCTGGTGAAGGGAGTGTAAATGCAGATACTGAGTTCATGATGAAGAAGGAATGTCTGTGGTGTGTGCAGGGCAAATAGCACTTCCAAGTATATGAAGAAGATTCTGGAGATGAAGATGTAGACAGATAAGCTGCCTGTGTCAAAATAGCGTTGCTCAACCTACAGCGATTCATTCCAAGATGATTTTGGAGCCAGTAGTAACAGGGCTGTTTTCTTGCTCTAAAGCTGCTCTTCTGGTGAGGGAAAATTCAGAGGATGGGGTTGCAGCTGGTTCGTGTAATGCAGGAATTCTGGCTTTTTCTAATTTGTTCTGTAACCTGCCCTGGCTTTCCAACGACTGCTCTTGTCTGGTTTAGGTTAATTTTATTGTAACTCAGGATTTCCATGATACTTCCCTTGAAAAGTTTCTGTACATCTGGAAATAAGAAGGATCACTGAAGATCTTTCCCAGATGCAGACTCTATTTGGCATCTCACACCCAGTTAGCTGGCTTGGGCTTGCCACACTGTGTTAAAATTTAAACTCACAGCTGAGCTTCTAATGAGTAGAAATCTGTGGACAGTTGTAATAAAACTAAATGTTTTTCTCCCAGATGACACGTCTATTTTTGTGGGGATATGTCCAGTTGTTCAGCTTTTTTTATTATTATTATTTTTAGCTGGTTTGCCAATGGACAGCTATACTTGATAAAAAAGGATTTAATGCCTGGGAGCCTTTGTGCAGATACTGACATGGTGGTCGTTAATTAGTTTCGTAGTGGACTCCTATGTTAGCACTTTGATGAAGGCTTAATAGTGGAGTATCTCTTTTTATGGAAAACTGTGAGTGACTACAAGTAACTTTCCTCTAGATCTTCATGGTTACTCCACAGGCTGCCAGTAGCCACTTCCTGCCTCCCCTGACTGTATCATGTTGTACTAATAAGTTTGCTGGAAGGAGTAACAATGCCTGATGTAATTAAGCCTTTAATTCAGTTGTAATCAGTTGGTAGGTGCTGATAGACTAGCAAGCAACAACCCTGGGCTGATCTGGTATAGTAGAAGCAGATTAGAAAGTTTTACTTTCTGTGTAGAGGCTCTGTACTAGGTCTTTCTTGCTGGAATCGTAATCCTAGAGTGATTCAGTTTTTTGGATATTGGAAAGCAATATTCAGTGGAGATAAAGGGCTATTCTCAGAATCATCAGCTATTCCAAATTTTCATTTAACCAAAAAAAAAACAAAACACAATAAACTTGATTGTCACATTTAATTGGAAGTCTTTGTGAGAAATGAAATTTTGAAATACCAGTATCTTTAATGTGGAATAGTATGCTCTAAATTGGAAAGATTAAAAAAAAAAAAAAATCTGATAAGGTCAGGGAGCTTCTATCCAGAGAAAGTCATTGAGGCAAGAGCTTGAAGAATGGCAGTTCAAAAAATCTGGACATAAGAGCAGCCATTTAAAAAGTGATTTTAATGGCAGTCAATTACCCAAAGAGGTCAAAAGCAGGGCTTGGGTAAGGATGGGATTATCTCACATCTGCCAGGGACAGGCTGTTCCATAGGCAGCTTAAGCTGCTGATACTGGCCCTGTCTGAGAAGCATTATTGACCCATTCAAGGTATTTTTCTCATATATCCAAATAAACTTTAGTTTTGTTGATTTTGATTCTTAAGTTAACTTCCTTTATAAAATTATTACTTCATAGCAAAGCTGTCAAGAATGCAGGTAGATGTGCTGTGTTACAGTGCTGGGATTGGGATCCTTCCAACCTTAACCATTCTATGAATCTATGACTCTGTGAATGGTATGAGTCTTGATTCTGATCCTCACGAGAACAGAAGTGTACTGAGTAAAAGCATCTGCTGGGGGAAGAGGTCTCCAGCCCTCTCAAGCTGATGTACATACACTTCAAGCTCCGTTAAGTAACTTCTGAAGAGGACTGACTAGTCCTCCTGATACGTTTTGTGCAGAGTAAATGGCTAGCAGATAATAATCAAAGTAGATGGAATATTTTCTGATAATCAGGTAGTGCCTGTGAAGTGACCTGTCATCAGCATGAGCAAGGTTGACACAGCAGTAGCCAGGATAAAGAGTAACAAGAAAACTGTGTCCCTGAAGAACTTAGAGTTCTTCAAATTCAAATGATTGAGTAAACCACTGACGTGACTTAATTTCTCAGTGTTTGTTTGTTATTTTTTCTTTTAAATAATAAATTTGACAGATAGTTTGGTAGTTTGAATGGGATGTCAGGGTATTGGAGCTGAAAGCAAGTCAGAATGCTGCCAGGTGACTTGTCTACAACAAAAGGGGCTCTGTACCAAAAGCACTTTGTGGAGAATGTTTCTCATTTAATAATGTGTAAAAATAAAAATATTTACCAAACTAAACGGATCAACTGTTGCTGTGCTGTACTGCTGACATAAACATACATTTTAACTTGATGAGGTGGCATAAGAACTGAAGGGGAAAATAATAAAAGAAAAATGAAAACAGCTAAAGAAATCTAATTTCACAATTGTTACTGTTCTACTTTACGAAAGTTAGTATTTCTAATGAAGCTTGTTGGGCCAGTTAGAAGCACACCTGCAGACTGCTAATTGGTTTTAGAGTTTCAAATCTTCAGAGACAACTTTGTGTAGCTTTCTCGAGTCAGGAACTGAAGAGATAAAGACAGAGGCATTGTTGAAGTCTTACCTCGTGCTTTTAAAATATATCGTAGACTTTTGAAGTAATGCATTCCTACACATGCCAAAGGTACATTGCTGCTTTTTAATGCAATTAAAATGTTAGCTCTTATTGTTGCCTCCAAGGCCTTCTCCAGGAAATCATGTGCATTTAGAATTTTGCCGAGTGAGTCAGTGTGGTAGAAGACCAATAAACCCATTTTAAGTGAGCTTAAATTAGGTCAGTTTTGTTTAATTATTTAAATAAAATATTGTAACTTCTGCTGCATGAATCATCATCATTCTCCTGAGTTGCAGATGGTATCGCATGGTATCTATACCATGCTGCATAACGCTTCCTAAGTCCGAGCATGTTCTGTAACGGCAGGGATTGGAGGTGCGAGCACATGCTCAAGTGACCAATGCCCTCTGCTGAAGTTAAATAATATGGAAGATGTTTGCTAGAGGTGGTATTTTTGGCAGGTAGTGTTACAGAGGTGGATGGCTGGATAGGTTGGGCACAAAACATCTTTGTGTTGTCCAATGGGTAAATACTTCCTGCCTGTACTGACAGAAAAATAACTGCGCTTTCTTATTTTAATGAGTGTAACCACATTGTAGTCCATAGATTTGATGTTAAAGCCTTGAGAATTAAACAGTGGGAGCTCACAAATATTTGTTAGACTGGGTATGTTGTACGGGCAAGCAGTAGGAAGTGTTAACTTGAAGTCAGGTTTCATAGAATGCCAGGTAGGAAGGGACCTCAAGGATCATCTGGTCCAACCTTTCAAGGTTTAAATAGCTATTGTCTAGTTTGGTCAGTAAAGTTTTTGTATGTGATTTATTTTATTTTTTTTAAATTGAAGGAGAGCTTGATTGGCACACTTGCAAATATAACACAGCGTCCCTATTTTCAAGCAACTGTTGTACCCAAAGAAATTGAAGACTATTTTAGTAGAGATCAATTGTTTGAATATGCACGTGAGTATGAAAGAAACAGTTGGATATCTGAATGCCTTGGAACATTATGTTCCTACAGATTCCTGTCCTAGATAGCATTAGGAGCTGTTTGCTTTGTCTTGCTGTGTCGGTAATGCATAGACTATATATCCTTGTAGATTCATAGAATGGTTAAGGTTGGAAGGGACCTTGAAGATCATCTAGTTCCAACTACCCTGCCACACACAGGGCCACCCCACACTAGACCAGGTTGCTCAAGGCCCTGTCCAACCTGGCCTTGAACACTTCCAAGGAGGGGGCATTCACAGCTTCCCTGGGCAACCTGTTCCCTTGTCTCACCACCCTTCCTGTGAAGAATTTCTTCCTGACATCCAGTCTAAACCTACCCTCTTCCAGCTTGAAACCGTCACCCCTTGTCCTATCACTACAAGCCCCTGCAAACAGCCCCTCCCCAGCTTTCTTGTAGGCCTCTTTCAGATCCTGAAAGGCCACTGTAAGGTCTCCCCAGAACCTCCTCTTCGCCAGGCTGAACAGCCCCAACTCCCTCAGCCTGGTGTTATAGGAGAGGTGTTCCAGCCCTCCTTAATAAGGATGAGTTTGTAGCTAATTTACTTATGACTTGAGGATCGGTGAGCTGGTGAGAAATTCTTCCTTGGTTTTGAGTGTTGAGTTTGGGAGTATGCTTCTGAGCAGAGCCCTGAAAGTGTCCAGGCTGCGTTTAGAGAAATGTGTATCCATTTCCGGAAGTGGCTGGAAGCGAAGGCAAGGTGTTAATCTTGTTCTTGTTACAGTAAAGGAGAAGGAGCTGAGTAAGTGAAGTTCACAGAGAACACCCAGCCTTGATTTGGGTTCAGTTTGTCTAGCTCAGTGGCTGTGTTCAATGCACCTCTAATGAGATTCAAGCTGCTTGCCTTTGTCAGCTGGAGGAAATAATCTGCTAGAAGAAATTTGATAAATGAAGAAGGAAACCTTCCTTCCTTAGTCCTGACAATCTGCAAAATCCTTTCTGTTCATTATTCTCCATTTGTGAAATCCCTTCCCAAAGCAAATTGTGGCTAAAGGTCTTTTTGTTTCTGATGAAATTTGCCAGAGGGGTTGTATTTGGGGGAGGATTTTTTTTGGCAAGGTGGGGAGAGAGGAAGGTTTGCTTGCCTGCCTTCAGATGGCTCTGATTTCTGCCTAGATGAGGTTTGGGGGGCTGGCTTGCAGGGCTGCGGCACGTGGCAGTGTCACCAAACCGGTGATGTCATCATGGGTGGCACGTGGGAGCCTGGCACAGTCATGTCTAGTGGTCCTTGAGCAAACGAGGCGGGTGTCGGACGTCTCTTTGGGTGCTTCGTGCTCATCTCTCTCTCCCTTTTCAAGGGAGGGAAGGAGAGAGAGGGACAGATTGCTATTAGCAACCCCTCGCTTATTAAAAATGAGATTCCCAAGCTTTAATTCCCTTGTGGACTCCTGATCACTATTTTTTTCTTAATTTATTTATTTTTAAAAAAGAATCGGTTCATTCTAACCAGTAGCATGTGTTAATTAGTGTTTTAAGTAAAATGGGCTCAGTAAAACTTTTAAAAAAGGAAAGCAGGGAGAAGCTCTGATGTAAAACTTTAATTTTTCGTCCCTCTACATGCTTCTAACAGTTATACATCCCAAGTTAAGGGCTGGGTAAGACAAACTGCAAATGATTCTTTTTCTCTGTTGTTTGAATCAATATGAACTTGAATGTTTTTACAATGCAGGATGAAGAATAGCATCTCCCCCTTCCTCCTCATGTTCATCTTTTGTATGTGGGCTGTAAGGTAGCAGAGGAGCTGGGATTCATCCTACATTTCCCATGTCTCTGCTCTCTTAGAGCTTGAGCTCCTTATAGCTGCAAACAAATAAAATGGGAATTTGAAGGAATGAGCACAAATCAAGTTATTGGACATGCATCTCGTTGCAAACTGCTGGTTTGGCTACAGAAGGGATATAAAATGCCATGCAAAAAACAAGGAGTGGGGTGGAGAGGAAAGGAGTATCCAACAAAAAATGGTTGTTGAAGTAGAAATGTCTTCAAGTACAAACGTAACCTAGTCCAGATTTTGCGTAGGAATCTCCATAGGAAGATGAAAGTGTTGTGAAAATGTGTGTTGTGGGTTTTTTTTATGTGGTGGTTTTTTGTTGTGTGTTTTTTTTTTTTGTGTTTTTTT
>VWZK01019388.1:0-59189 GCA_013396935.1 Baryphthengus martii | reverse complement strand
TTTGTTTTTTTTTTTAAAGGGGTGAAGAAAAGGGGTCGGGGCGGGGGGGGAGAAACCACCACAAAAAAACCAGCTCCTAATCTTGGAGTCTATGAATGATAGGAAGCCCAAAAGCAATACGTTGTGCTATAAAAAGGCATTTCTTCTGTAGAATGTGCAGCCTGGTTTTGGGAGATTTTTTTGATTAATTTGAGGGCTGATGGAAGTCGTTCTGCTATTGTTGCTCAGGATAAAACAATGCAGGACAATTTTCAATCTGTTTTAACTTGCTTATTTTTACTGCCCTTGCTGTAGTCTTCATCATCTTCGGTGTGGAAAGAGATTTCTCCAGATGGTATTTTGGAGCAAGAGCCAAAGGACAGGATCTAAATATGTTGCATTCCAGCTGTTGCTGCAGAGAGTTTAGGAGCTACTGCCTCTCACTTGATCTGTGTTTTGAAGAGAAAAATAAGGCAAATTGCTTACAGTGAGAGGTGAATTTAAGAACACAGTTCTGCTCACTTCAGAGTGGGGCAACTGGTCAGATTTTTGACCATCTCATCTTAAGTGGCAATTGGAAAACGGACATTTGTATTTCTGGATCCAAGGGCAGTTCAGGTTGGAAAGCACTCCACTGCGCAATACAAGTAACTCTAAGGTTCCTATTACCTAACTAAAAAGAAATTGCAGATTTTAAACAAGTAGTTTAGAATTTGGAGTTTTCTTCAACTTAGGTTCTTGAGGTAGCTCACCGACAGGTTTTGCAGTACCCACTTCGGGTTTCCCAGTAGCTGCTCTTTCTCACCTGAGGAGTATGGAAGCTTCGAAGAAAAGGACCGTCACTCAGTCAGTGAATTTCATCTCATTTGAGTATTTTCTGTCAACTGCAGTAGTACCCTTTCATTGTCCCATGCCCATCTGTATGACGCTTTGCTCCCTCCGTAATTTACAGGCCGGGGAGGTGCATCCTGGTGTCCGGACAAACCCCAGGGCTCTTAAAAATGGGAAAAGATTACCTCTTATCTTACACTTAGCAAAAACTCCAACAACTGAAAGCGGCTTAAAAAGCTAGTAAACTGCTCACAGACCCCATTTTCTTACTTAAAGGTGATTTCGAAGCTGTCCACTTCTCTGAGGTCCTGATTGCCACCTGGTTGGGTACCAACTCTGTACTGATGTGTTGCGGTTCCCCGTGGCACATATGGAGAGGGCCCAGGATGCCAAATTATACAGGATGAGGAAGGAAGGAAGTTTCTGTGAGTTTTTGAGATTCAAGTGAGGTGTAATGTCTTCTGAGGAGTGGATCTTGAGTCTGATGAGAGTTGAAGGGAGTCAAAAGTGTATTCAGATCATTCTCCTGGAATTGTTTTGGATTTGGGACTGAGTTCTTAACTTTATAAGAATAGCTATTGGCTACAACAAATACTTTACTCATGACTGTAGCCACTGGAATAACACTGGAATCATGCTCCTTTGGTTATATGCTTCAAAGACATGTTCTTGCTGGAGTCACCTGAAGGCTTTGGAATCTCAACTGAGGAAAAAGTGAATGACTAAATGATGAATGCCCAGGTTACTAATATTGCCCAGTGACCTACATGTCATTTCAAAAAAAACAAAACAAAAACAAACCACCAAAACACAACTGCTGATAGTTCCTTATTTGCGCCAAAAAAGAAAGATGTATGGTCTTAAAGATGCTGTGAGAGGAATACCTAAAAGGTAGTGTTCCTGAGATAAATTGCCATTATACCTTTTGAAACTGGTCATCTACAAGCTCCCTAAGCCTCAGAAAAGGGAAAAGAATCGCAGTCTTTGCCATAATTTCAGTAAAATTGTCTCGTTTTGTTGCAATGTGAAAGATGATGTGAGATTACTGAGCAGCAATGAATCTGCGCAGTGTCCGTAACAGTGCAGTTAGTGAATTGACAGCTCTGATTGCTCTCTGAATCCTTGAGTTGCCTACAAAAGCAGGAATTTGCAGTTAAGGCTGCTATAAAATTGAATTTGGCACTTAAAATACTTGAGTGAAAATCAAGAGAAGTTCTCAGTAATCCCATCCATGCCCTAACTTTAGTCACCTTTTCCTTCCCTTTGCTAGCCCTTTGGCTTTTATTGTCAATCAGTGCTGGGGTTTGCCATTCTCTGCTTTATGAAAGTTCAGTTTTCTTTCTCACCTTGACTTCAGTAATCTGATTTCATTTGCAAACCCAAGAAAATGAGTAGTTCGGCAATCATTTTTTTTCCAAATCTGACTGAAGGAAAGAATTAAATAGTTCTGCTGACCTGAACTGTACTGGTTTCTCTGCAGCAACTTCAGAGTAAAGACGTAAAAGGCTTCACAGTGACTGCTTATGAATCTCCTTGTATCTTGTTTTAAAGTATTTTTCACGGAATAATACCATTTCTAGAAATTTGTCCTGGTTTGAAAGCCTGTCCATGGCAAAATGGGAGAACAGGAACCTGCTTTGTTCTCTCTTTCTCTTTCTGGACACTTGAAAAAGATGGGAGGCAGTGTCTAAATTAACTTAAAACTGAGGTTTATCATATACAGTCGTCAACTGATACGCGAAGTTGAATAAACCAATGGATTTCCAGGATTTAAAATCGATGTCATCTTCTTGTCATATGGGGGAGGAAAACGGGCAAATAAAATCTTGATCAGTCTAACAGAGCACTAATTTCATTACATTTGAACTCCTTTATTTCTTCTTGTTATTTTTGTTTGGTTTGGTTTGGGTTTTTTTTGGAGGGAGGGTTGTTCATTTGTTTTTTGGTGTTTGTTTTTGTTTGTTGTTTTTTTTTTCCCTTGTACTTAAGAGAAATTGCCTTTTAGTTCATTAAATCAAGCTAGGATTCCTTTCCAGTTAAAAGCAGGAATATCTCACCTGTCAGAGTTGTGTAGCTGGTATCATTTGTGCTGTGAAATAAAGGAACTGCTAGAGACAGCAACATCTCGGATTCTTTTTGCTGAAGTGTTGCCTGGCCACAGGTTTGAGATTTATTTACTTATTTTTTGTTCTAAGGTGAAGCATAATCAACACTTCTGGATAGTATAAATCAGTCTGACGATGACCTAACTCCCTGATTACCTGAAGTGTGGCATTAATGGAGCCGTTCTAAGTGCAGCTGTCATGGTTTCTATGTGGGTTGGTTTTGGGTTTTTTTTCCTTCTTGTAGAACATAGCATAGAGTGTGGATTTTGGAGCAGAATCCTATCAGAGCGGGTCCTTTGAAGCGAAGGAGTTGAAGACGATTTAGGGAAGGAGGTTTCTCTGGTTCAGGAGGGAATTTCTGTCAAAGAAGAGGTGTGGATTAGAAGGCTGGTGCTGGAGGGAGCAGCCTGGCAGATAAGACACTTGCGTACTGTCGATGACACAAACCGCGGAGTCGTTCTTCTGAAGTCTGAGAAGAGCCCGAAGCATGGACATCTTCTGGATTGAGTCTGGCTTTTTTTGTTTGCACCTAAGAAAAGATCTTGTTTTTATTTTGCAAGGTGAAAGGCTGTTTTGTTCTTTTGGAAGGGACCTTGAAAGGATGAGAGCAAATGCTCTCATGAGAGCAAATGCTCTTTTTTTTTGTGTGTTTTTTTTTGTTTGTTTTCTAGCCATGCTTCAGAAAAGTTTCAGGTCGATTGCGTATTATGGAAACAGATTAGTGCTTCAGCAACCCCTCAGCAAAGAGATGCCGTTCTTAGCCTCGATTTCTGAGTCTTTTTGCTGCCTTAACTTCTATTCCTCTACTTCATGCATGTCACTGAAGATACCCTGGGGCAGCGATGCGTCTTTGGGGAAGCCGTTTCCAATGTTGTTTTGGATTGCAGTTCTATGATCAAATTGCTAACTTAGAAGATGGGTTTAAAGGCATCATCTGTGCTCCCTTTGGTTGTGTGGCTGGCTAGTTACTGACCATTGCAGTGCAAGATCATTGAATGGTAGGGGTTGGAAGGGACCTCTGGAGATAGAGTCCAACCTCCCTGCCAGAGCAGGATCACACAGGGCAGGCCACACAGGAACAGATCCAGGTGGATTTGGAAAGTCTCTAGAGAAGGAGACTCCACAACCTCTCTCAGCAGCCTGTTCCAGCCTCCATCATCTTCATATCACCACCATGCCTCCTTCAAAGAGGAGGTGGTGTGCTTGTGCAAAAGACTTACTAATTTTCCAGTGTACACACTAGTATAAGAATTTTAGGTGACTTTCTTTTGCCTCTTTCCTGTTTGCATGTTTTAAAAATCTTTATTTGTGTGATTCAGTGCTGCAAGAGCTGCTCTGTGATAACAGACTGTTTGTTCTCTACAACTACGTGACAGGAGGTTGTAGTGAGGTGGATGCAGCCTCTTCTCTCACAGAAATAACGACAGGATTAGAGGAAATGGCCTGAAGTTGCACCAGAGGAGGTATAAATGTGGTATTAGGAAGAATTTCTTTACTGCAAGAGTCATCAGGTGCTGGAATGGGCTGCCCAGGGAGGTGGTGGAGTCCCTGGAGGGGTTCAAAAAATATGTGGGTGAGGCACTTGAGGACGTGCTCTGGTTGGATGGTGAGGGGTTTTTTGGGGTTTGTGTGTTGATTTCTTTTTTTTTTTTTTTTTCTTTTTTTTCTTTTTTGAGAGGGCAGTGGTTGTGTTTTGGTTTTGTTTTGTTGGGAATTTTTTGGGTTGACGGATGGACATGGTGATCTTAGAAACAACTGTGACAGTTGCTGTAATTCTGTGTTATTATAAGGCTGTTTTGCTATAAATCAGGGGATCGTGTCATTCCAAGAAGCTTCGGGATGGGGGTGGGGTTGGAGGTAGGGAGAGGAATCTCTTCGATTGAAACAGATTTAGTTGTGTGTTACTTAATCTCCTGAAGCGGAATGTTAATAAACATAATTTGATCTCCTTCTCTCTTGTCTGATAGTTAGGAAAAAGCATCTGTATAGCGTAGGAGATGGCAGAAGGGCACATACTGCCTCTTAAAAATGTGAAATTATAAAATGAGTATTCTTTTTATAGTTACTGAAAGTATTGAGGGTGGTTTTTCCGATTTCAGACTAAAAACTATCTATGAAAAGATACTAGCATAGGGTTTATTATTAAAAACTTCCCATTTTCCCAAACAACAATGCCTTGTGAGGTTGTCAGGGCTGTGGGCACTGCGGCGGTGGCCAGGGAAGGATGACATCACCTCCTGGAACATGCAATGCAGCGTGGGGGTTGCTGAGCTCTGGAGGGAGAGATTGGCGCAGATATTTATGGCATTTCTTCCGAGTGCCGAAAAATGCCTTTTGATTTTTTTTTGATTTTTTTTTTTCAAACCATAATCCTCATCATGGCAACTGTTTTGTAGTGCAGAGGCATTAAAGAAGGGGAGGGAACCCACCCCAAACCTTTAAGACCTGCTTTTATTGCTGATGTTTTGTTTTATTCCCGCTCTCTCAGGGATAAAAATGATCCTTTCTTGCCATCCGCACCCTCTTTGGTCGTCAGCATTCTTTTGTCCCTTGTAATCCCCACAGTCTTTTTAGTTAAGCTTTCCCACTGCAGAACTGGGATAAAACCGGGCTGTTTAGAGCAGCAGGAATATGGTAATCCAAGCCAGCCAGCCTTAGGGATACGCGGATGCAGAACACGAGCCAAGCGCTACCGTATTTGCTGGGGTATTTCCCCTGAGCAGCCTCTTAATAGTCAAAGAAATGTTTAGCTAAATATTTCTTGCTTCTTACATCCCCCAGGCAGAGCAAAATGTGCAGCTCCTGCCCCATCTTCTGAGGTGAAGTAGTTTAAGGGCTTCGAAATCTGAGCAAGCAAATTGGGATGAGGTCGGCGTGGTAGTTATTTTTTGAGGTGGGAGAGGCAGTGAAGCACAGTGCCCTGCGGTTTCTGTGTGCTGCTTAGGTGAGGAGAAAGTGGTTGCTACCTCTGAATTCACAGTAAAGAAAGAATCTCCATGGCTGATTGGAAAGCTGAACGCTCTAAATTGGCATTAAGCTTGTGGTGAGTAGCTCAAAGCATGCTTAAAATAAACCCAAAAAAACCCCAACCACCCAAACTGGAATTATGCCTGTATGCCTTAGCAGTCAGCTAAAGCCCAGATTTCTCAAGGTGGAAAAAGGGATTTGCTGTCTTTATAGACGTTAGTTAAGCCCAAGGTTTTTCTTAACTGTTTAGTCTGGAGAAGAGAAGCCCGAGAGGGGTTCTTATTTATATTTGCAAATCTCTGAAGGGTAGGGGTTAAGTAGAAGGGGCCAGTCTCTTGTCAGTGATGCCCTGGGATAGGACAAGGGACAGTGGGCACAAACTGGAACCCACAAGTTCCACCTCAACATGAGGAAAAACTTCTTTTCTGTGAGGGTAACGGAGCCTGGAACAGGCTGCCCAGACTGGTGGTAGAATCTCCTTCTCTGGAGAGATTCCAGCCCCACCTGGATCTGTTCCAGACTCGATCTCCAGAGATCCCTTCCAACCCCTACCATTCTGTGATTCTATGATTCCTAAAGTTGAGTTCAAAAGCTTTAGTCCTTACTAAATGAAAACTTGGTGGGAACAGAACTGCAGGCAGTTTCAGGAGAAGGCTGCTAACACATAACCGATGCTCTGGAGGAACGAATAATGGGAGAGGTTCCTTTGGAGCTCTCTTACCCTCCTGAGAGTCTTAAGCGCAAATGTGAAAGAAAAGTCTGTGTTTCTCTGCTCTGTCAGGCTGGAGTTGCTGCGTAATTACAAAATAACTGTGCAGCATGGTTACCCAAGAACCAGTTTTTCTGGTCTAGCTTTTTGGAGAATGTGCATTGGATTTTGGGTTTGTTTTTGCTTTATGGTGTTCATGGAAAAACAGGAGGGTAGACTGTGGCTGGAAGAGAATTTGTTTAGTTTTCTTTTGTTTGTAGTCTGTGGGTGCTGAGACAATGTTCCAACCAAACACTTCAGCTACTTCAGCTACTATGAAATGCAGGGACCCATTGCTGACAGACATTTGTCTAACTGCCTTTTTTTTTTAAAAAAAAAAAAAAAATCTGTACTTGTGGATAGTCCATAGTCTTCCGCAGGCAATACCATGTGCTGCTTCACAGTTCTTTACTTTGCAAAATTTTGTACCATCTAAAGTAAACCTCTTGCTGTAATTCTAACCAGCTTTTGCCACCAGAAGACTTAAATGTTTTGGGGACTGCTACCATGTCTCCGCTTAGTTCTTTACGCTAAACAGGATCCTTTGGTTTAGTCTTTTCTCATAGTTCATGACATGGAAACGCCTGGCCATCTTTGTCCCTTGGGTGATTTGTTTGGTGTGCCCTGGGTCTGTTTTGAGGAGTAGTGCCCATAACTATATACTGCAGTAGCACAGAAGTCTCAGTATTGTGGCTGGAATGGAAAACCTGTGTTGTAATTTATACATATGATACCCTTATTTACAACTCTTATATAGAATCATAGAATACCAGGATGAAAGGGACCTCAAGGATCATCTAGTCTAACCTTTCAATGTAAAAAAAATACAGTTTAAATGAGATGGCCCAGCCCCCTGTCAAGCTGAGTCTTAAAACTGTCCAGTGTAGGGGAATCTACCACTTCCCTTGGGAGATTATTCCAATGTCTAATTGTTCTCATGGTGAGAAATTTTCTTTTGGAGTCCAATGGGAATCCCCCCAGGAGTAACTTGCATCCATTATCCCGTGTCACTCCTTGTGAAAAGGGAGTCTCCATCTTGGTAGCTACCCTTTGCATCCTGGTACATGGTAATAAGGTTTCCCCTGAGCTGCCTTTTCTAAATACCCAGTTTATTCAGCCTTTTTTTTATATGGCAGGTCTTCTAGTCCTCTGATCATCCTCGTGGCCCTTGTCTGGACCCTCTTCAGCCTGTCTGCATCTCGTTTGTCTCGCCGACACTAGTATAATATCTTTGGGTTTCAGCTCTGAAGTGCGCAGCTCTTTCATTAAAGACTCAGAGCCTGAGACCAAAGGATACAATTCTGTGAAATGAAACATTTGAATATTTTTGAGGAGGAGGAGAAACTCTGGCCTTCCTGCTGGACATCAATGACATCTTCTGCTGTCATCTCTAGAGAGTTTGTGGCCCTTTTGCTTAGAGGAAAACCAGTATATTTTAGAAGAGACTGCCACATGTACACCAGAATTTGCTCTTCTAAGGTTTCCCTGAAACTATAAATAATTAAGAAGTGTATTTTACCTTCTAAATAGCTCCAAGTGTTACTTTTAAAGAACACAGCTCCTGTGGCGTAGCAGTCTGTTGGGGCTCTTTTACTTAACAACTCTTCTGGGCTTCAACACTGATAGAGAACTAAGTGCTTCCCACTTACCCCAGAAGAGGTACTTTCTTCAGAAATCGGATTTATGTGCTTTTTAAAAAAATTCTTAAGAGTCTAGGAAGGATCGAGCAGTTGAAGCGTGGGTACAAAACCACCCACTGTTTTGTAAGATGAACAAGATTGGTCCAAAAGGGACCAATTCTGTATTGTAGGGGTCAATATGGAGGAAAAGATCATAAATAAAATTCTTCCTACACCTCCCCTGTTAAAGAAAGGAGAAGTTTAGATTCTGGCCATGTAGAAGTAGGGAGGAAGGTGTTTTTGGAGCGTTTGGGAACTTGGTGGGGGAGAGGTTTGTAATTTTTTTGTTAGTTTGTTTTTGGTGTGATGTTGTTTGGGTTTTTGTTTGTGGTTTGTGTGTTTTGTTTTGTTTTTGACTGGTAATCATTCTAAAGGTACCTACTCCTATTAGTTTAATACTACTCTCTGCTGGTACCAAATGTGAAAGTGGGATTTGGAATGCCTAAAAAGCAACAGCATCCAACTGATAGTTTTTATTTACTGATGAAAAAGTCTACTTCCAGTGTCCTGTTTTCTACTGAAGCTTGCTCACAGCCTGTGCTGTTTGTGTTAAGCTGGTCAAACCTTGTGAACAACTTGTTCATTAACACATCTTGAAATTTTAGTTTAGTTTTTTTGCAACCTTTTACTGTAATAACTCCTTAATTCCTGTAATAATACCATTCAAATTGTATTCCAGAAGTAAATGTTTTATAGTGTCTTCATTAAATGTAGAAGCTGAGCTTAGATTCTAAGTTTCTGACTAATTATCTTGTCTTTTCCTTTTTTCAGGATTTCGCAAAAATGATGAAATGAAGGCTATGGAAGTATTGCCAATTTTAAAGGAAAAAGTAGCATACCTTTCAGGTATAGTTATTTATTTTCTGCATACCTGTGTTGTTAGTCACAAGTAAAATGGTATTTTTAATACTTTAAATATAATTACAGAAGTCATGGAAAGCTAGGATAGCACGTATTCCAGCTGGATACCCCAAACGTACCATGAATTTTGTGAAAGGACCTGGCATAAAGAAAAGTGTGTTGTTAAATGTAGAACACACTGCTTGTTGTCATCCTGACAGGGAGGTTGGAACGAGGTGGTCTTTAAGGTCCGTTCCAACCCAAACCATTCTATGGTTCTAGATAAGTCACCTGGACTTGTTATAATCAATGTGTTCCTTGCATATCTTAAAATATGTTAGCGTAGCTGTGATGCTCAAACTGTTGAAGAAAGGTCAAGTGAATTACTGGATGACAGGACGAAAAGGGGAGATGTAATCTCTGAGAATTCAATTCTGAAACGGATCTTGAAGCAGGTATATATATTTATATTTTTTCTTGCTAGGGCAGAAGGTAAGGAGGTACAGAAGAACAAATACTTCTGTGAAATATTGTGAAGTACATCTTACTGTATGTAAGTTGGTAACTGCAAAGTCCCCAAGCTCACCCGTCTGGCCTGAATTCTGGTATATGCACATAATGATTTTAGAATAAATTCTATATTGGAAATACTTGTCCTTCATGAGACCAGACTGGCATACTGGTGGTCTTTATCTTTTGTTGGTTAAAGTAACAAAATAACTCCATGTGTAGAACACAGAAGATTGAACGCAGCTTCCCTGTGGTGTTTTTCTAAAATTGCCAACAGAATGGTTCTCAAAGAACAACAGAAAAAAAAAACAGAAAGGGGAAGGTCAGGAGGAAGAGGAAAAGCTTTCTTGAACTGATTTACACCTAACTGGGAAATAATCTGCTTGAGTATTGGCTGTTTCATCACCTGAAATAGAAAAGCCTCCTAGAAACGTAACCATGAAGTACAAATCTTAGAGGCAATTTTTCTGTTAAGTTTAAGCCACAGTCTGTTGAAGTAGAGTTACTACATCTCTACACATACTTACACAAGGAGAGCATTTTCTTACAAGGGACAATTATCTTGGTTTTATATGAGGAAATAGCACTTGATAGCTTGTCCTGCTTTTCAAACATACCATAATAAAAGTCCAAAATTTAGCTTTACCAAAGTACTTGGAAAGTAGATGAAAAGGCATTTCCTAAAAGCACTGCCCGAGTCAACCTGTTGGATTTTGGTGCCAGTTGGAGACCGTTGACTGAACTGCTGTTAGTGATGTGCTCTAAACAGAAGTGATTCATGTTGAGTGACTCATGTTATGAGTCAAGCAGCTACTCATGGGACACATCTTGGCATAAAAAGAGAGACTATCTCAGTGCTGTCAGGGTTTTATAGAAAAGAAAAGGGGTAAAATGGAAGTCTCACTGATGGAAGTGGTTTAACAAAAACACATTAAGTTACTAAGACAAACAGGGGGTTGAGTTGGATAAAAACCCATTGTGAGGCAGGAAGTTCCCACCTGATGCCTCATGCATTGTTGTTTTTAACAGTCCTGTTTGGATATGACATGGGAGGATCAGGAACAAAGGAAACGAGAGTAGTTTATTGGAAAAGGCCTAAGAAGGCTTTCAGTATAGGTGATGAGAAAAAGCAAGTCTTAGGGACTTTTTTTGCGTAATATTTACAATTTTGCTATCTGATTTAAGACTGGATAGTGAAATTATTTTTACCAAAAATCAAGGCTGTATGAATTTCTTCATTACTTGTCTAGACCTGAAATTTATGCGGCAGGTTCTGTGTCCGACATACAAAAATTTCAGGACATGCTTTACCATACATTTAAGCACTGTACTTTAAAAGTGGGTTTTCTCTGTGTTGCATGTGGAACTGGAAGGAAACTGAAGTGGCATCCAAGATGACATAAAAAAGCATGGATTTCTTTCCTCTGCCATGTTGGAAAATTGCGTGATGCAGGAGTTGCTGTGTGGGCAAGGCCCGAAGAACTGAGCGGAGGTGCCTGCGTTGGAACAAGGCATTGGTTTAAAATACGTAAAGAGTGTTAAAGACAACTGAACATATACTGTTCCCTGCTAGCTGCTGCTTCTAAGGAAGAATTTCCACCCTGAGCTGTCGAGCACTTTTTGGAGGGCTTGGGATCAGTAGTGTTTAGTAGTTGAAATGTATGTATTTCAGGTCTGTAGCTGGTGGCCTGTGCTGCTGAGGGGAGCATCAGTGGCTGTGGTTGATTTTTAGCTAAATTTGGTAGTTTTGGAGCCCAGCGATCACACAGGAGCTGAGTGGAGGCCTGGGCTGTTGGACTCTCAATCTTGTCATTTATCTGTCCTCTTCTCTTGTGGCTTCTGTCTTGTTTTTATCCCACCCCTTGCTGTGTAAAAATCCTCAAAGCTCTCTGCTTGGCAGGTGGGTCAGGATTTGCCTCTCTCCGTTAGAATGAGACAGCTCAACTGTTTTTAGTCATTATGTCACACTCGAAGACGGTGATGGAAGATAAGAATATGAATTTTCTTTTACGTTTAGGTGCAGACAATCCCTGGAGACCTTGACAGCTAGGCCTAGTGTTCTCTAGCTGTACACACACAGACTGTGCTGGGGAGGATAGTGATGAGTTTTTTGAGTGGCCGGTATATTCATTTGCTTTTGGCCTTCTTTTCTAAGGGACTTAAAAAAAAACCCCTTTGTTTAGTAACATGGATTTACAATGAGGAGCTGATTTACTATGGGAAATCAGTCAGGACAGAGGAGGGTGGTTTTCTGCATTTCCATGCAACAAGAGAAAACAGTCCACACATCTGTGATTGAGAACATATATGTGAAATTTGGCTTGTAAGAAGAGAGCCTACTGACTTAAATTTAACAGTTTGTAACGTTTTGTTGTCAGTCACAAGGGGTTAGATATAAAATTGCATTTTAATGTTCAACTACAGTAAGTATTAAATTTAACGAATGAGATGAATACATTTAGGCGAAACCACTCGAAGTTAGATTTTTGCCTTACATATCAAGTGGATTCAGAATTTCCTACATTGCTAACAAAATCAAAAAAATAAACTGACAATTCAGAATATGGAGAAATATAAATTAAATGTTTAAATAGTAGCCATCTACTCATTTAGTACATGCATTGGGCATGAAATACTGTACACTTGAACTCTGCTAGTAATGAAGTTAATGCTGAGTATCCTCTAAAAACTTGCCTACAGAGTAGCATAACTCTGTATTTAAATGTAATTTGTACAATTACTGATGCAGAAGTTAAATGCGTAAGAGAACACCGTTGCTGGAGATGTCACATGGCCAGTCAAACTTGGCTGGACTGTAACTTGTAAGTGTAATGCTATGGTTATTTTTTGTTTTTTTTCTTTTTCTTTTATTTTTGTCACAATTCCTACAATGAGGGAATATTCGTCAATATGCTCATTGATACTCCCCAAATTCAATGTTAAGTTGCTCTCTAAATGGCAGTGTTGGCATTTAACTTGAAATCATTTCTTTTTTAAAGTGGATATTCATGAAACAGTGTCGGACTGAGGTTTTCCAAAAGTATTCTGAAGACTAATTTTGCAAACAAGGACAATGTTATGCTGTGGGGTCTTCTAACATGTTTAATTTTTCAGGTGGCAGAGATAAGCGTGGAGGTCCCATCCTAACGTTTCCAGCTCGTAGTAATCATGATAGAATACGGCAAGAAGACCTTAGAAGACTCATTTCATACCTAGCATGTATTCCTAGGTAAGTGATGATCCACTTGATAAGATCTGAAGCTATAAAACAAAATAAATGCAGTATGTCACAGCACACCCACAAGCTAGAAGACTCAATGGGTCATAGAATCGCAGAATGACTTGAGTTGGAAGGAACCTTGAAGATCATCTTGTTCCAAACCCCTATCATGGGCAGGGACATCTACCCCTAGACCGAATTGCTCAGAGCCTCATCTAGCCTGGTCTTAAACACTTCTAGGAATAAATCGTTTATGCCTTGGAAACGGCACTGTCATGCCATGTTGCTGTCACTGTGTTTAAGTTTGCAGATACAACTTAAAAGCTTTCAGTGAATAAACAAACATGCTGGTCATCATTCACAGGATGCCTTCTGTGGAGTGAGGTCAGCACGATGCTCCTGTTATTTGTAGTAGATAAGTTATAGTGTCCTGATACAGCACTGGAATAACCAGGAGGGAGAGCTTGCTTGTACACGTCTCAGATAAACCCATGGATCTGTCTGTGAAAGTGCTGATATTGTTGTAGTATTAACAACTTAAGGTGTGAATTACAATGGGCAGAAGTCAAATCCAGTGCTAGGGTGTTTGTATGTAAACACACCGATATCTATATAAACATATATATATAAAACTTTATATGTGTAAAAAAAAAAGTTTGTTCACATGTAACTTTATTTCTAGTAGTAAGTGAATCGGGGGGAAAAATGATTGGAATACCCAATGTTTGTTGCAGACTGGAACAACACTTACTGTACACAAGTATCTGTTTGCCCATGACCTCAAGGAGCAGTTGTCACTACAACTGAAAAAAACTCCTTAGATACCATCTGAATGCATACCGAATGTAGTATCTTTCATATTTCTGTAATGTGTTAATTTCTAGGCAGTCCTTTTTGCACCTTATATAACCAGATGTCAGTCTCAGACTGACAAAAGTGCTTTCATAAATGTCACATCCAAGACATCTGCTTGACAGCTTGGGTGGCCTTCCTTAAGACCAATTGTTGGTAATTCAGTCATTCTAGTCTTTATTTTGAAGTGTAGCAGCATTTAGTTCTTTTTGAAATTAACTGGGGGATTTTGGAGAGGTAGCCAAAGGAGGACAGGAGGAAGGCTAGAGATGTTTACTTATGAGCTAATTTGACTTCACATTTGAATGTTTCTTCTAGCCCGCTAGAGCTTCTAGTTACCAGAGAGCTTAACGGACAAATATGCATCAAGAGATGCCCAAGAGAGTTTTCTGGAGATGATCTGACAAGATACAGTGGTCCTCTGGCAAAAGATGTCTGTTAGTTTACCATCAATAGATTTAAAATGAAAATGCAGGTTTTATATCTCTGTAAGCATAGCAAAGCTTTGAGAATAAAGGGAGCTTTATTAAAAGCAAGACTCATTTTCATACAAGTCATGTTTTGGAAACTGATGATGCAACTCTAATTAAGAAGTCCCAATTGGTACAAATAGCACTAAGTATTTGGTCTGTTAGTTATTGCAATGCTATTCCTCTACAGAGCTGAAGATTCAGAGGCACCAGTTATTTGGCAAGAGATCTAAACACTTGAGGTGATTCAATCTCAGGGTTTTACTAATTTGAACTATTTATGTGATCTAAAATACTACTAAACCTAAGTCATCAATTCCAACTGGAGCAGGTGTTGATGTAGTTCAGGTTTACCAAACAGATGATATTGGTTGACTAGAGCCTCCTAGAAGAATTCTTGGATTCCTTGGCTGAGAGGAATTAATCTTTCGTCAGGTGACGGGGCCATAGAATGGGAGAACACATCTGCGTTGCATGATGAGGGGCTGCTTTATACATGCCAGTAGATGTGTGAATCTCATGTGAATTAGTGGTGATTCACGCAATCCTCTTCACGCAATGCTCAGTTAGGTAGGATAGGGATGGGCTGAGCAGCACTCGTATCACAGTGTGAGTGAGCCTTCAGTAATGGCCGTGTCTTTAAAACAGTGCTTGTTTTTGCCTTTTAATCCTGTCAGGCTGTTACAATTTTCTGACTATGGTGAAAGTATTTCCTATGTTACGGCCTATCTGTATTCTAAGCTAGTCAATTATCATGTGTTTTCCTGCTGCCATTGCCATTTTGGGCATTCCTATGGGCAGGTGGGACAGCCAGCATTTATCTAGAGCCTTTTTTTAAATGATGATTGGTTGACTTTTAAGCTTTAAACTTTTAAACATTAAACTTTTAAACTTTAAAAAAACCTCCTCTTCTAGGGAAGTTGTTTTATCACTTCTTTCATAATCTCTTCCACTCTCCTATATCAGTCATAACTTATCTTTCCACAATGTGGCCAACCAGAGTGTCTGAAGTATGCCAGTGAAGTTTCCCTGCTTCTTGGACACTTTGCAAACCTCACCACATGAACTCCAGAACAGCATTTACATTTGTCACAGTGCAGAAAGTGACTCAAACTCCAACAATGAACATTTGCACCCTTTTGATAGCCCATTGATTATGACACATTGGTTTTGAAATATTTTCCTTTTCCGTGTTAACCAAGGTCATGTAGCAAATTCTACTGGGACAAAATCAAAATTTCTGGTGTTGGGAGTGATTGCCACTTTGGATCAGTGGCAAGCACACGGTATAGAAAAGGTATTGATGGAAAAAAACAATCTGCCAGTCTCAGAAGGGTTTCCAGAGAGTTTGGATGTAAGGTCTGTCAAGTTTTGGATAGCAAAATTGAGGTCAAATTTTGTAGAAAGAGGTTGATGTGGTTTTCTTCACAGCCATAAAATGCTTTCTTATCCATTAACTATCCGCAAATTGATCCTATTACAGAAGGAATTGTCAGCAAAGACTTTTTTTTCCATCTACAGTCTCTTTAACTGTCAGGTAATATGGAACTAAATCTGAGACAGTTTAAAAAGTTGCAGGAGTTGGTAAGAACAGTATGCCATCTTCTGTCTTCTAGAGGATCCCCACAGACAATAGAAAGGCATGAATTTTATCATCAGTAGAGCGTGAGTTCTGCAGAGTCAACTGTAAATGAATTACATGTTGCTGCTGCAGTAAATGGTGTGGTTAATGTGTGTGTGAGGTGAAGGAGAAACAGGAACTGGTAATGAGTCATTGTAAACATCAACAATCAAAATGAAAGAGGAGATAAAAGACAGATTATCAAATCTGCAACAGATGTAAAGCTGTCATCCCCAGGTAGTTCCTCAAAGGGGTGAGAGAAGCTTCCTGAGAGGTTCATGTGATTTGCTGTACATGTCAACCAGTCACCAGTGAGACTCCAAGCGTGTTAGGGTTGGCTGAGGAGACCACGGCCATTGGGCACTGCGGTGCGGTAGGGTTCTGGGTTTGAAGTTGGTAGTGCTTGCTTAATAACCTTTTCTCCTTTCTTCTGCAGCGAGGAAGTCTGTAAACGAGGATTCACTGTCATTGTAGATATGCGTGGGTCAAAATGGGACTCCATAAAGCCCCTGCTGAAGATTTTACAGGAATCCTTCCCATGTTGTATTCATGTTGCACTGATAATCAAGCCAGATAATTTCTGGCAGAAACAGAGGACTAACTTTGGCAGCTCGAAGTTTGAGTTTGAGGTAATTTCTCCTATGGTACAGATATTTAGATTTATTTCATGTTTTGAAGTGTGCTCAGTACAGATCAGCATCTTGCATACTCTCAGATAAATCATGTTCTAGATGAGCGGAAGGGCACTAGAGGTGCTAGAGGGAAAGTGGGTGCCCCATGTACTTGGGCTTGGGAGTTGTGCATGTTCTCATTGATATCCTTTCTCTGAGCATCAGAAAGGTGGAATCAGGGCTTTATCCCAATGGTAAAAAATGAGGTTTCATCTGTTTGTTTTCTTGGTAATTGTGATATCGCCAGAGAAGAGCAGCCAACTGAACTGTGGTCTTCCTGCTGCTTTACGATGTACAAAATCAAAACTTGATCAAAACAGTAATCAAAAGAGTGGTGATTGTTTTCTCCTTAAGTGTAGTGAAGTAAGAAAGAACGGAAATATTTCTCTCATTTGGGGAAATGCCTGCAAGACAGGAGGCTGATCAGAACTGGTATTTGAAATGTGTGAGATGAAGTTAAATTATATGGACTTCAGGAGCAAAATGATCACCTCTTACACAGAGAAAAAACAGAAAATGTGAAATAAAATTCCAAATTCGTTTCAGTAACAGTGTGGGTTTTTTAATTTTTATTTTTATTCTTTAGACAAATATGGTGTCTCTGGAAGGCCTTACCAAAGTGGTTGATCCTTCTCAGCTAACCCCAGAATTTGATGGCTGTTTGGAGTACAACCATGAGGAATGGATAGAAATCAGAGTTGCCTTTGAGGACTACATTAGCAATGCAACCCATATGCTGTCTAGACTGGAAGAACTGCAAGATATATTGTCAAAAAAGGAAATGCCTCAGGACCTGGAAGGTGCTCGCAATATGATAGAGGAGCATTCTCAATTAAAAAAGAAAGTCATTAAGGCCCCTATCGAGGACCTTGATGTAGAAGGACAAAAGCTGCTCCAGCGGATACAGAGCAGTGATAGCTTTCCCAAAAAGAACTCTGGGTCAGGGAATGCAGACTTACAGAACCTTTTACCCAAAGTATCCACCATGCTGGACAGGCTGCACTCAACGCGGCAGCATCTGCATCAGATGTGGCATGTGCGGAAATTGAAATTGGACCAATGTTTTCAGCTCAGGCTGTTTGAGCAGGATGCTGAAAAGGTAAGGAATTGCGGAAAGGAGTATAAATGGGTGCTGCTTGATAAGCTTAAAACGACCAAGGATAACAGCAAATAGTAGTTTTTGTCTTTGGAGTTAAACACTGACCTGGTGATGAGAAATCAAGGAGTTTTTGATTGAGAGTGACTCTCAGTGTTCTGCTGCGAAGGGGATAGGGCAGCAATTCTAAGCTGTAAAGAATTACACCTTGTAATTATAGCAGTAATTCTAAACTGTAAAGAACACAGGCAGCTGCCACCGAAGAAAACTTGGAAGTGGTAGTGACTTTACAGCTTTTGTTTTGTAAAGTTTTTGTTGCAGGCAGCTGGTTTGGCATGCATCAGGTGAAGATGTATACTGTATACTTTTATAAATACAGATGACTAAGGTCTCCTTTTGAGTGACCCTTGGGATTTGAGTGACGGGCGGTTGACAAAGTCTGGAGAGACTGACATGGGAAACTGCTGCATTGATGCAGAGTTTAAAGTCCCAGGCTAAAAACTGATGTATCTCTTTTGACAGTGCATCTGCCATTAACAGGAGACTGAGTGATCTCAGAATGTTTTGGGCTAACCAGTCCCTTCAAATGAGGAAACTCTTGATTGTCATGGAATTTGAAGAGGAAATAGGGCTGGCAGTGCACTTCTAGATGAGCTCCAATAAGACCTATACTCATCTAGAATAGTTTTGAAATCACTTACTCTTCACTTGTTACCATGGAACAAGTAGCTTTAAGGAAAGGTGGGGAGTCTTTCTCTGGGAGAAGCGCTAACTAGACTATGTAGTCAAGTGGTAAATCTGATCTTTGTCAGATTTCTGAAAAGATTTTATGTAAGTGTCTGGACTGGGTGAGACCAAAGGTCTATGTTAAACCAATATCCTGCTCTCCAGCTGTGGTCATAAGCAGGTGCATGGGGAAGACTAAAAGCAGAGCAAGCATATAAAATACTGCTTCTTCCTCCTTCTTCCTCTGTTTTCTTCCTCCTTACTTTCCCTTACCCTTATCATTTCAATTCAGGGACTTTCTTTACACTTAGTGTTTTCTGCTGTGTTTAAAGAAAGAATGTTTTTTAAAAAGCACCATTTAAAGTAGTTGTTGACTGAATGGGTATAGCTGAAAATAGGAGTTGAAAAAAATCTGGTCAAGTGAATTCAGAGTTATAAAATTATTTAGAAAATAACAAGCTGTTGGATTAGCATAGCTCTTTCAGGCCCCAAATGCTTTTTAGCAGCCTTTCAGCCAATTAGTTGTAGCATTAATTATACTTTATTACAGCACAAACCTAAATATATTTTCATGGTGCTGACATGGTATTGAAAGATACATTATTCATTTGCTAATCTAAAAGTTGCTGACAACTTGGGCTTTAAGGAACTCCTTGGAAAATATTCGAGGCTGTGGGATTGAGCTCTGTCTTGCCATGTGGTTGCATAAACTCCTGTGTTTTCTAGGTCTCCATTTCCAAAAGTAAATCTATCTTAAATTAAGGTATCTTTCTTTTGAAATGGAGGGGAATGTGAGACATCTCGAAATGGGGTTGATGGCAGCTAGCATGCTTGGGATTTTATTCTCTCATCAACTCGCCCAACTCTTTGCACAAGAAATCTGGGCGGGCTGGGGAGAAAAGGCAAAAAAAGGGGTGAGGAGAGCGGGAATCTGATTGGAATTGCTCTGTATGTATCTGAAGGCAGCAAAGTAAGACTGCCTAGACAAAGTAAGGTGGTCGCAAGCAGTACCAATGTCTCTCTTGAATAGTGTTCTAACACATCTTCGCTGCAGTCTAGATAAGAAACTGAAAATTTGAGAAGTTTGTGGTCAGTAGTCTCAGTTCTTACCTTTTTTTTTTTTGTGGTTTACAGTCCTAATCATATTGCAGGCTACTTATAATTTGATTTGTTGTGTACCTGGGTAAAATAATGGATTTGATAATATTGCTCTGTTAGCCAGCGTATTTTAAAAGATCTTTAAATTACTCTACTGCTCATCAGTACCATTTTTTTTCTGGAAAATCTGTTTCAGCTTATCCAGAGATAGGTGGGTCTTTTGAACAAAGATTTCAAGACCATTGCAGGGATGGTGTGGGGGATAAACTTAGCCATTGGCTGTGGCGCTTGGTCTGTGAAAACTTTGTCTTCCAGTGCCACTGTTAACGTACCTCTGAACCTCCGTTGAGGGTTGTTGTCAGATAAGGCCTTATCTAAAATTTGTTTGAATATTAAAATATTTTTTTTTAAGGAAAAAAAAAAAGAAAGCCCACCAAACATACGTAAAGATTATCCTTAAACTTGTCTGGAAGAAGGTAATAGGTGTATAATTTTTTAAAAATTTATTTAGCAATATAAAAATGGTTTTCAAATATGCTGTAAAGTTACAAACTAAAAATACTAAACTTGCTGCCAGAGTACTTGATCAGCAGGGATGAATTTAATTTCCATGAGTTGCCATTTTCGTTCTAAATTACTAAGCTGAAATGCTGACATCATGAAATGCTGACATTGGAGAAAATATTAAGCTTGGTAACTCATGGCTGTGCTCCAGGCCTGTTTGTTTACTATGACTTCTTTGTAGTAATGAAGTTTGTGACTTTATGATTATGACTTTACTGTAGCTTGTTGAGATAAATACTTACAGTAAAGATTTAACAGCCTCAGCTGTTTGGTCCAGAAAGTTGGGATTTCAGCAATGATTTGGTTAAAATGTGTGGTAACTTGCAATGGGAAGAGCATCAGTGTTCATTTTCATGGCCTTAGACTCTGTCTCCTGTGTTCACAAGTCTCCTCCATTACTTGCCTGTGATTTCTACCATTACAAATTAGTGATTTTTTTTTTTTTTTTTTCTTTCCTTAAAATTTTCTCGTAGATGTTTGACTGGATCACACACAACAAAGGTCTGTTTCTGAACAGCTACACAGAGATTGGGACCAGTCACCCCCATGCGATGGAGCTTCAGACACAGCACAATCATTTTGCTATGAACTGTATGGTAAGAACAGGCCTCACTTGACAGCACTGGCACATTCTCTGTTTGCTCTGTGTTAAAGGAGAATTCACAGATCATACTCCTAAATCAATCCTTCTGTTACATGTAGTGCAAATTTATATCAGAGCAGTGAAAACTGTAAAACACAATGGAGGGGAGGTAAAGGTTAGCTGAGTACAGAGGTACTGTGATCAAGCGACAAGATGATTTTGACAAATCTTAGCAAATCCCATATATAAGCATCCAGACTTCTAGAGCCTGAGATGTGCATTTGAGTGCTGCTTTGAATCTCATAGGAAATTTCAGAGAATGGTGTAATACAGAAATTAGTATTCCATACAGAAAGAAACGACTCTCAGGATCTTCTGAATAGATTGCAACTCAGACACAAATTTCTGAGTAGCGATCAACAGCTGAACTTGGGATAATAATTTTCCATATTTTTTAAGACGACACACTTTTTGCTTCTGGCACAGTAGAATGGAGTGAAAAGAAACAGTGTTTTTTTGTCAAGAATCATCTTTGGATGAGCTATCAGTAGGCTGCAATTAAAACTTTGGATTTGGACTGGCAATGAGTGAAAGCTGCTGATTTTCAGTTTCGTTAGTTCTGTTTGAACATGGGGACTAAATTCTCAAGTGCATTTTAGATCCTTTTCACTAGGAGGATTGATTTGAGGTGTTCATGTAATTGGGAATCTGGGCCTAAATCCAGTCCCTGTCTGTCAGCGCAATGAAGGAAGAACACTGCTGGTCTTGTTAGAAACGAACATCTTTGGCTGCCCAAGGCTGGGAAATGAATTAAAGTATGGGCAAAACAATCAGCTCTTGGAAGACAGTGTTTCTGTAGGACAGGACTACGAACTGTGGAAAAAGAGAGTGGCAGAGTGTAACTTACCGAGGTTATATGTCTTCCTAAAATAGTGGAAGGACTTGTAAGGCAGCTCTTGTGTAGGGTGTAGCTGGAGTTAAGGCAGTAGAAGACAGGAGTCGAGAAGGTAAGTTCTCCACTTTCACAACACAGCTATGTTTGTAAAATCTAAAAAAAAAACAAAAAAAACAAACACAGAAGAAAGAATCAATATGAACTTCTTGAAAAGAATATACCAAATGCTGGGGAACCTTATAATTAAGTTATGTGGCATCATATCCGAACCTAACTTTGACCATGAGGTTTGGAAGGTACAGGTTTACTCCCTAGGGGCGAGGAATTGCTCCTTTAGGGAGTACCCCGTTGTTGCTTATTGCTCTGCATGTGAAGTAGAAAGAAACTCCCAGAACGACAGTAGGTATCATTGACAGGACATGGCTTTTGGAATTCAGTAATTTTGGATGGCCTTCTCAGGCAATTCTTGGGTTTGTACTTTAATGTTAAATTCGTCTTCTCTCATCCTGTCCTTGTATTAGTCACTGGTGTATTCTTTTCTTCAAATTCAATTACTTTTGGTTTTCCTTTTTTCCCCTACTTCCATACTGTTTGGATGCCATCAACAGGAGGAAGCACTTGAGCGATGTAGCATAATCTCTTCTCTGATTTTGCTTTTAGCCTTTTGCTGTTAACCTCTGTTTTTTGCCTGTAGTGCTCAAATGCACTAATTACAGAGGACTTTTTCTCAGCCTGTACAATGATTTCTTGAAGCATGCAACAGGCAGCTTAAATGTGGGGCAAATTAAACAGTCCAACTATTCAAAAAGGGAAAAATCGAACTGCATTTTTTCCATGTGTTTCTGCGGCATAGAGTCCCCAAAAAAATGTTTCTTTGGCATGGGATAGGAAAATACAAAACCAAAACGATCAGTGTCTGATTTTGATCTAAGCAGCATTCAGATTTTCTGGGGTTTATTTGGTTAACTGGCAAAACCCTTACATGTAGATTAGGGAGAAAGATTAAACTGAATGTGACAGAAAAAAATGATGTGAAATTTGGCAGGTCTTATTTTTTATTGTCTTTTAACTGGAAAAAATGTCAGGCAATCTTAACTCCTTGCAAGCACATTCTGCTTCTCCCTCACCACTCTTCACAGACTGTGCTTAACAGCTACTATTTGTTCACTCTTCCTATCACTGGAATTCTTCAGTAAGCAGAATTGATTTTAGATTTCTTATGTGAATGCTCTAACACTAGAGACGGAATTTAACTTTTAACCCATCTACAACCATGCAAATTTATTCAGTTGGATGGGGTAGAGGAAGGGTGACAACTCTGTATAAGTTGCAGGAGATTTAGAAGGCTTTTCATCGTGGCTCTGATTGGACCTCAGTAGGTTTTTCTTTCCAGGCAGTTTCCTTAGGCTCACTTGAGGTGGGGAAGGACTGTTCAAAGGATAAATGCTGCCCAAGAAAGAGCAATGGCCTTTGGGTGAGGCAACCAAAATTTTAACCGGCTCTTCCAGTGAGCCACCTGGATGTAAACCATTGTGAAAGTAACTGTTATGAACAGGAGTTAGTTATATCAAGGACAAAAGAGGATTTGCTGAATATCTCTATTTTCTTTCCCCCGCCCCTTGTAGTGGCTTTCTGCCATTTTTAGAATCTTGATTTTCAGTCTTACAGAGCAAAGTAGTTGGAAGTTTAAAACAAATGTTGTAAAACCAAACAATGAAGAATACATTGAGGGAGGAGGTGTGACTGTACTTTGAGCAGTTTCATTGGCAAGTGCTACCTCTAGTAATCTTGTGTGTTCAGTATGTGATGGGCTCATGTGATTGCACTTCAAGGTAACAGGAACAAGCTCATGAAAACCTGACGCTTAATACACAGACTGGTTTTTGTTGCAATGAAACTGTCCTGGAGAAAAACTGGTGACATTTGGTTGCCATTGCGTAACACACAGAGTGACGTGGCTAAACAGGCTTCTCTCCAAAAAGTACTTCAAGTGTGCAGCTGTAGGTGTGTGACTTCCTGGTACTGAGTTCAAGAGGCTGTGCACTGATAAAGGTCAAGGTTGTGTCTTTACAGGACAAGCAGATCTCGTGACCTCTAACTGTGGGGAAAAACAAACTCACAATTATTCTGCTCTCTAAAAATGAGAATGAATTTTCAGTACAATTTTAAAGGCCTGCTTTCAGCAACAGTAAATTGCTGTTGTCAAGTCCTGAGATTTATTCGTGTTAAGCAATACTCAGTTTCATCTTGAAGTTCCTCTTTGGGTGACTAAACCAATGCTTCACTTCTCAGAACAAGTTTTTAGTAACCTTTTGAGGGAGAACCTTTCAAATAAAGCATCATAGGAGCTGCAAATCCAGAATTTACTTGTCAGGTTTTTGAATGGCAAAAACACAGTATCCGTGATTATACCATTAGTCAGTCTTGCGTGCAAGACTGGGAGGGACTGATTCTGTGCCTGTCCACTCTTTTTCCTGCAATTTTCGGGACACAAGGGAAACAAAAGCAGTCATGTGAAGTGTGAATGATGATGGTGATGAGGAGTTATCTACTTGAATATCTTATACTCTTCTTGCTAGACCAAATCACCTTTCTTTCCTTAGAGCTGAACTGTGCCTCCCACTGTACTGAGGGAGGATCAAAATGATTGGAATGTGATGTAGGAAAGGAAACTTTCTTTGGAGAAAGCTGTCACTGGCTGCTATTAAAGGACATGCTGAGTGCTGCTTGTCTCAGGGCTGGTAGGACCATCAGGAGAATGTTTATACCCATAATCCCAAAAGCCCTGTATCAATTGCAAGAGCATTGTTATACTGATTAACACTCTCAGGACAGGCTGTTTGCTCTACTAAGTCGCTTGATCAAGGTAGTAATCAAATAATTAATTGTCATCCAAAAAGAGAGTGCCAGAGATGAGCATTTTTGAGAGTTTTACGAAGTGAAAATGAAGTTAAAGAACTTGGGGAAGTTAAAATCAAAGTATGAAGGCAACGCTTGAATGTCGCTGGGTTTATAGAGTTACAAAGATGGCTTGCTCAAATCCATCCGCAGGGAGTGGTCCAAATGAAAACGTTAAGAAGGTCAGGTGAGGTAAAATTAGCTTATGAAATTAAAAATTAGTAATAACCACACAGAGTTGTCACTTGAGACTAAGCACCATGCGAATTCTAGACTGTCCTAGGTCCTCTGAGACTTCAGCAAAGGAGAGCAAGGCCACAGGTTGTGAATTGTGCATTCTTTCTCAGATTGCTTTGAAATGCAGATTTTTGGCAGAAGGCTGTGAGAGTGGTCGATAGCAGTAAGCTAGGTCTTCTGGCTTGGGTATGACATGTCTGGGTTTTGGTGGGAGTTTTGTTTCTTTCTTTGTTTGGGTTGTTTGTGGGCTTTGTGTTTTGGTTTGGTTGTAGTTTTGTTTGGGTTTGTTTTTTTTTAAGCGAATAGGTTGCTCAGGCAGGATATTAAATAAATAAATGCTCAATAATAAAAAAGTTAAATGGTAAAATGCATCAATGTCGAACCATTCTAACATCCCTAATAGACAAGATAAAGACTCTAAACAGGCATGGGGCACTACAGTAGGTAAAATGTGTCCAGGTTAAACACTTCCTTTAATTGTAGTCTGGATGTTGCTGAATTTATGTTGGGTTTTTTGTGGTATGTGGGGTTTTTTTTTTGTTTGTTTTGTTGTTTTGGTTTTTTTTCAAGGAAAGAGATAAAGTAATAGCTTTAGTTGTTCTGCAGCCCTCGTCTTTGAAGTTTGATTCCCAAACTGAGAGTTTTGTTGGTGCTGCAAGAGAAGAGTTGTTAGAAAGCATTTAAATCATGAAAGCAGGTGCTATTTCATACATGAATGCTATACCTTGTCTTGGTGGCCACGTGTGTTATTTGGAGATTCTGTCAAAGACACATTGTTCAAACTAACTGCAGTCTATGTAGAGGTGCCAGTTATGCTGCTTAGGGACCACGTCACTGAGCTGGTTGCTTTTAATACTGAATGTTTAACACACTCTGTGACAGAAAAAACACCTTAGAGCTAAACAAACATTTTCTGGGAAAATCAGGAAATAGAAGAGAACCTTCAGAGCATCTGTCAGCTTTGTTTTGTGTTGAGTGTGATAGGTGTTCAGTGAAGCTGGCAGGCTGTCACCTGTATTTCCCCCTGTGTGTCTACCTCTCAGTCACACATCAAAGAGTGACAAGGTGCACTACAGCCTATGTTAGGCTACTAATCTCTGTTGCCTTGCTCAGCAATACTTTTTTTTTATAGGTGCGCTCCCTTTAGGGAATAATTCTGCAATAAGGTGCTTTCAAGGTATTGTAAGATGTCTTCAGCTTCTGGCTAAAGGGCATTGGGAGAGAAAACAATTGTAGCAAGTACATTTGTGTACTTACTAAATGTGCTGTAAAGCAGTAACTTGAATTGTTCCCTATTTAGTTTATATATAACACCATGAAAGAAAGGCAGTATCATAGAATCTAGAATGGCTTGAGTTGGAAGGGACCTTAAAGATCACCCAGTATCACATCAGCCTTTCACTTTTTAGGCAGTTGATGCACATTTAGAAGCCACAGATGTTTCATGCAGATTCACCTGAAAGACATCTGATGGTCTTTTAACAGTTACTGCCTGATAGCTGTTGCTTCTTTAACTGAAAGAGTAGTAATAATAATAGTAATGACAGAGGATCCGCCTGTCCATCTCAGCAACTGAACAAGTTTTGTTGACCTTCAGGGATCAGCTAAAGACTGTCCAAGTGCAGTGAGTTACTATTCGAGATTATTTTCTTCCTGAACTGAACCTTTTCTCTTTTGGATCATTGCCTTCTCAAATACTGAAACTTAAACTTTTAGTAGATATATCCATAGTAGTCATAGATACTATTGGGAGGGAAGAGGTTGAGATTATTCTAAAATGGATTTAAAGATTTTTTTCTTTAGGAAGGAAATGGGGTATGTGTAGCTTGGAAAGTGTTCAACTGTCAGCATAAAAATTCATCTTCATACTGCTACAGGGGGTGTTCTTCCACAGATTGCCATGGGAAAATGAGTATATTTTAGCCACAGCACAGTTTTTGATTTAACTTCACATTTATGGTGCCCTGTCCTTCATAGCTAACTGACGTCCCAAAATTGCCAAAATTCTTTTACTACAATACACAAAGAGTTCACGTGGCTGTCTAATGTAACCTTTATTATTTTATCTTTTGACACTTGTTCCTTTTTTTCACACTTCCCTGATGGCTTTTCTGGATTCATTTAGCAGTCTTGTTTTTATGCTACACACACTTTAATAGGCCTAACTGCTCTCCAGTTTTTAAAAATTTGTTGGGGATAACAGTTTTGTTCTCTTCCAGTTGTTCAGCTGCGCTTAAGAGTGTAGATATGTGGGATAACTTAAAAAAATGAAAAGGTAATATTGTGCAGGAAGGAAAACCAGCTAGCACATCACTGCTGTGCTCAATTTATTAAGCTTAAGTGTAATATAACCATGGGGTTTTCCAGCAATTTCTCGTTTTCTTCTTCTGTCACCTGTTGATCTGTGGCCTTTAGTGAGTGAATTCTATTCCTCCTGGCTGACTGGACTCTGTTCCTCAGCCCTTGATCGGAGAAGGATATGATGGTGATAGGTACCTAACTGCTCCGTGTTGTTTCCAGCACCCTGCCATTCCAGAAAGCACTGTGTGGACAAGAGGGAAAAATTCTTTCACTGCAGAATATTGAGATTTTAATGGTGTTTGGTGTTTTCTCCCCAGCCATTCTGTGTGATAGTGTTTGGCAGTTTGCCCCACGTGTAAATTGTTAGGATATAGGCAAGAAGGAGTGCAGTTAACAGAAATAACCAACGGGGATGGTGGTTTGTGCCACAGTTTCTGAAGAAAGGGCCAGCAGCTCTGCTTGGAGGAGCATCCCTGTCCTTGGCAACAATGGGCACTGTCCCCAGCTACTGCTGGACTGTCTGTCCTTGTAACAAACAGCAGAGGCTTCAACCCAGGGTGAGCTCTAGAAGGAGCAGGTCTGGGCCTGCAGGGCATGTCTGTGGCCTCTTGCCAAGTCTGGGGCAGCAGGAGATGATTTCCTTGCTCACAGGAGGTGTGCAGTTATTAAGGATCTTTGTCACCAAGTGAAGGAGCTGCAAGAGGCCATCAGCAGTCTGCACAACATTAGAGATCATGAGAAAGAGATGAGCCAGATCTTTTCCAACACTTTGCAGCTGCAAGAGTCCAAACTGACAACTGTACTGAAGGGAGGAGGGTCAGGCAGAGTCTGGGATTGTCTCTGGGAAGTGGAGACTCCCATGATTATGAAGGTTGGAAGATCATGGCTTCTGGCACTCAAAGCTGTCAAATAAAGCATCTGAGTCTGAGCCAGACAGGAGCACCAAAAGGTGGAGGCAAGGGATAGTAATAGGAGACTCCCATCTGCCAAACTGGCACATTCTGTATGAGAGCTTGCTGCTTGCTGGGGGGACTCAGCTTTGGACGTTGTGGAAAGACTGCCAAAGCTTGTCCAGCCCAAAGTCAGCCCAAATGAAAGAAGTGTCAGCTCAGCACTATATATGTGTGGCTCTGGAAGAGCTACTAAGAAACCTTTTGGTGGTGAAGTTGTTCTTGTTTCTGGCTTTGTGGGAATCAGAAACTCTTGATTGGAAACAAGACTGACTAAGAGTCATCAGTGAGCAAAGCCAGGACATCAGAGAATCTTTCTGATCTTTGACCTCATTTGGCAGTTGACCTTATTTCAGTGCTAGCTCTGAAGCAAGAAAATAAAATCTAAACCTGTTGAACTCTGTAGAACTCATAGTGATGTATTTTGTTACTTAAAAAGTAGAAATACTTTGAGTCGACATAAAGGTTTGTAGAGTGATGTTGCACACACACATGCTGTGAATAAATCAAGTGCTTATTAGTTATACTTTGATTTACCTATGTTGAGTGTGTTTGAATGTCTTGTCAACTTGGACATCTGTCGACATTCTTCTTGAGGCTGATGCAGAATACAGTTGGCTTTCCCCCTTCTTTGTCAGAATGAGGCTTTATGTCATAGGACTGTGTTTAAGCTGACTGGTGCTGTTAGTGTGAGACTCTCTGGTCATTTCAAGTTGTTCTGCTTCCTTGCCAATTGTACAGATTGACTGTGACATGATACACCTAGATTGCAAAGTTAGGAACGCACAAGCTTGGCAAATAAAACCAGTCTGTTAAGCGGTACTATAATAAAAAAGAATTTTCTAGAAGTATATCTCTGTATTTAAGCAGTCTACTAAGTTCCACTCATTTTCCCCTCTTTCTCCTCCCTAGAATGTGTACGTCAACATAAACCGCATCATGTCAGTAGCAAATCGCCTGGTGGAGTCTGGTCATTACGCTTCCCAGCAAATCAAGCAGATTGCGAGTCAGCTGGAACAGGAATGGAAGGCCTTTGCTGCTGCCTTGGATGAGCGTAGCACGTTACTGGATATGTCCTCCATCTTCCATCAGAAAGCTGAACAGGTTAGTGAACGGGGGAGGTTTCTGTCTGTAGACAAAGGTTAAGTGTATAAACTGATGCCACTATAATAAGCATCTCCAGTAGATTTTACAGAAAAACCGCATAAAAAAAGGAGATGAAGAAATTGTTTTCTGCCATAAAAGTCCCAACCATCTTGAAGCATTTGATAGACACTGTGTGGGACCTTATCAGTATTTATGCTTCTCTAATTGCTTGAGTTCTTCAGGTTTATATTTAAGCACTGTCAGCCTTACACACAGGAGAGAGATGGAAAAATGTGACCAGTTAGGTATACCCTGGCTCAAATGCTGTCTTTTTTTTCACTACAAAATAATGTTCATCAGAGAAGTCGGCAAGGTAAATCGTGTGTGGGCAGCTGTGGTAAGGGTTGGTGTTACCTTCTTCAGCGCTCCAGGGAAGTGCAAACACAAGAGGAAAGAGAAGTATAAGAGAAAATAGCTTGGCATCTGCTGAAATTAATTTACTTTTCAATTGCTTCATCTGTGGTTTTCACTTTATGATTAACTGTGATGGATTGTCCTAGTTGCTTTGTAAGATACATGGCTGTGATATATGAGCTGTTTCATTAACAGTGGAGAGCAAGTTCAAGGAAAGAGGGTTTGGAATGAGAGGAATGATCCCTTTAGAGATGATTATGAAATAAGCAGCCAAAGAAGTAACACACACACCCTTCTTGAATGCAGGTGTTCCCTTGCCAGTGACAGAGAAGTGTGGCTGCCTACAGTCAGACACTGTGAAGACTGTGCCTGACCATTGGTTCAAGACATGTAGCTCTGTGCTCCCCCTGTGGAATTTCTTTGAATGTTCAGTGGTTAACATGAGAGGATTTTGAAATTGTCACTTGATGAAATGAGAATAAGAATCTTAGAATTTAGTACTCATTTCATCCTTCCTCCCAGCTTTCAGAGAATAATGGAGTATCTGAGTTGGGCTGTGGATTAGTTTGTGCTTTTTCCTTAAAATACTACATGTGCTCCAGGAATGAAGATACATAAGATGAGAGAAGTGTCTTGTCGTCTTAAAACTTTTGAGACTTGAGCTTGACACGAATAGAGGACAATCTTAGTTTACAGATAACCCCATGTGCTTGTGTGTGCTAACAGCTCTGAAGACTCCCAGAAAAACAGATACTTTTCCTCTTTCCTTTCCTAGCCTAACAGTGGTATAAAATTCATGCCCCCTAACTGTCAAAAATAAATTGACAGAAGTTCTGCTATGCATACAACTCTGATGACAGTTTCTCTGCATGTCAAAGTTAGTGCTTTGGGGACTGAGGTGTGAATTCATTGTGCTCAAATGGTGCTTTGCTTTCCTGGTGATCTCTTTTGAGCAAAACACAACAAAGGAGTGTTTCAGTGAACAGTTCTCCATTAATTCTTCATGTGTGTGCACACATGTGCAAAGTAACTGTTTTCTCTGAAGATTTAAAGAAGGTGACTTGATACCTCCTGATACCATGAATTGCGCACAGGAAGTTGACAGGTAAGAGCTGAAGGTCTGAACTTGAAAGCTGTATTGTGTTTTACCTCTTTGTGTAGACAAAACCTCAAACAGCTTTTCATGCATCTGAAATGATAGGTGCAGGGTGAGGTAAGCTTTGCCTTAGCTGCAAAGTTGAGAGGAGAAAGAATAAACTTGTAGCATCAGTGTTGCCAACTGTTAAGTGGGTTCTGCAGGCCGCCAGTATACAGCTAAACCTGCCCCTCTGTGAACAGCTCAGACCTCCATAGAACTAAAAGTACAAGTATAGTTAGACTTGAATATTTGTTTCTGTTCTGATAGAGGCTTCATTTCAGATCCTGGAGGCTGCTGTAAGGTCTCTCCAGAGCCTCTTCTTCTCCAGGCTGAACAGACCCAACTCCCTCAGCCTGTCCTTATAGGAGAGATGCTCCAGCCCTCTGATCATTCTCGTGGCCTCCTCTGGACCCATTCCAACAGTTAAATGTCTTTTGTGGTGTTGGAGGCTCCAGAATTGTACACAGTGTTCCAGGTGGGGTCCCAACATGTGTGTGCCTAGTGATAGGACTCAAAATCAAGCAAAATGGGGTTTTTTTTCTCTGTTGCAGTACATGAGCAATGTGGACTCGTGGTGCAAAGCCTGTGGGGAGGTGGAGCTTCCCTCAGAACTGCAAGATTTAGAAGATGCTATCCATCATCATCAAGGGATATATGAGCATATTACCTTGGCTTATTCTGAGGTAAGGGTTTTGTTTGTTTCCTTAGGTGGGTGATGATGAAATGGTGTCATGTGAAGTTTGGATGGTAAAATGGCACTGCTTGTTGCATGGCACATGAGTTGGAAACTCAAGTGCTAAGCTGCATTTTTAATTTCATATACTGGACTTTATTGTGATTGTTCAAAAGTTAAGTCTTAGGTATTCTCCTTAGTCTTCCAAAAGAAATGCAAAAGGCAAGATGGAACTGTGTGTGGTACAAACACCCCATGCAGTGTACTAAGTATAATTTCCATTTCCATCTACCTTTTAATAGGAGTATGATACTATCGTTTAAATGCTGACTTGAAGTGAAGGTAACTGGGTATTTGGGAAAGTATTCTGTTGGCATGGATTGCTTTAAGTGTGTTTTGAAAACCCATCTCTGAAATTACCTCACAAAAAAGGCTTAACCGTCAAAGGACGTAACTTGACAAGCTGGAAGGTAATATATTTAGTTCTGCCTACCTCAGAGACACTGAAACGAGCCAGAGTGTGTACGTAGTCAGCGTTTGTGCAATGAGCTTATCCGGTGCTGCTGCTCTAATTCTGGATTCTGCACAAAATGAAGTAATAATATTTCTCAGTATTTCTAATAATTGTATTTACAACTTCAGCTAAAATGCTTCTTCTGAAGGTGGCTTAGAAAGGAATGACTAAAGTGTCTATTGTTTTTTCTCCAAATTTTGAATATTTTCATGGGCTTCACTTAGCTGAAGTGAGAAATCAAGTGGGTATTGACTTCACTATTGGCTAACAGGTATTTTGTCTATTTCCTGTTGAGCTTTTCTTGCTTTGTTTTTCCATGGTTGTTCTCATCACAGGGTAAAACTATTTTTGCTGTTAAGCTGCTCTTATTCTGAATTCAATTCAACACTCTCCATTCTCATGAAAGTTTCATAAAATTATGCATTTGATTAAATCATAGTGAAAATGATCAGTGGATACAGGATAGGTTAGGCCACAACTTGCACATTCTTTCAAAAGGACATCGAGTGGGATTGAATTGATGATGATCAGTCCTATTTTTAGTATATAAAAACTGGGGGTTTTTGATAACCTGCCGTCTTAGGGCCTGCATGAACTTAATTACCATGTCAGAGGTCCAGAGTTCATGAGTTGTTGTTCTTTTGAGTAAAATACACCCCAATATCCCCACTCCCGATTTACGCCACCTTGCTACGTGAACTCATCTAATGATGTACTGAAGCACACCTTTCGTGATAAAGCTTGGGGTATTACTACACATACCTGTTTTAACTCCTTTTTTGAGAACATGTTTTCAAGGAAGGTTTCTCTTCATTATAACATCTTTTCATTGAGAGGTTCCCTTTGTAAAATAAGGGACAGAGACATGGCACATTTGTAGCATTTTTATGTGAAGAGAGGCAATCTGGGTTTCGTACTCCATGAGAATGGAGCAAGGAATAGCATGTCTAGGGCTCTCTAGATTGATCATTATAAAATATAGAAGTTAAAATAGTGTGGAGGGGTTTTTTGTGTTTTGTTTGTTTGTTTTTGTTTGGTTTGCTTTGGATTCTTTTTGTGTGTGCTTTTTATTTTCATTGGGGATATGATTGGATTAGAGCCTGCTGTTAAGTGTAAATAAGTACTGTGGATTACTATGTTAAATATTGTTTGCTTCTTGGTGGTGCATAATGAAAATAAATTAACTGGGTAGATTATAGGATTGCTCTGGCAAATACCTTGAAAATTTATTTAGGATTTCAAAGCTGTAGCTTTTGACTTTGGGATAGCTAGAGATTTTAATAAAATCTTTGCTGGTACTGCTCAAAAAAATCCCAACCCCACAACATTTGATGCCTTTCTTCCGATTTCAGGTCATTACTTTTACCCATCTGGTAAAGCAATAACTTTGTCTTTAGCAACCAGCATTGGTGCAGAAAGAATAATTGTTTATATGTGTGTACAAGCCACGTTCCTACACTAGGAGAGAGGTTTTATTTTGCCTTATTTAAATATGCTTTCCTGTTTTTGAAGATTGATGGAGTTGTCTTTTTGTGGAAAGATATTACAGCACTATTGCTGGTCATTATTAGGCTTATGACTCCCTTTCTGTTAGCAGCGCGGAGCTCCTTTCGGTTTGTGATGAATGAGCAGCGCAGGGAGGGAGAGGAGAGCCGTGTGGAAATTACACCACTTTGTCATTCATTTTCCATTGCAATGTCTTGACAACACGACTTGGTTGCAAAGCAGAAGACAGTAATTTTAAGAGAGTAAATGTTTTTAAGACTAGACAGTCTGATTTTGCTGAGGATAATTACTGCATATTACTAGAGAAGTAACTTACTAGCCTACAAGCTTAGAGAACTGCTGTGCTTGAAAATCGAGTAGCTGTGGCTAAAAGGTAGTCAAGTTACTATATCTCACTAAATCTTAAGGTAGTCCTGCACTGGGGAGGAAGAAGACTGAAGTGATGTGAACATGTGCATGATCATTGGTTTTTAAAGCTAATAAACTAATCAGACCAAGGGGCTGTCACGATTAATTGTTTTTCCTCCAGTAAGTTTCATGGACTCTGGATAGCTAATTGAAGTCCATTATCTTGAAATAGTTGAAAGCTTTGTACTAGATAATTGCTTTAGACAGAGAAAAGAAAAAAAAAATCATCATTATAATAACAACTGTGAACTGTACTCTTTCTGCCTGACTTTATAGGAGCTGCTTTTCAAAGTGAGCTTCATTCTCTGGGTTAATACTTACTAAAATGAAAAAGCTTAAATTGGAGCTGAGAAATAAAGTCACTTGTATGCTAATTATTAGGAAAGCATTTTCATTTGGGTCTGTTTGACTTCTGAATCTAAACTGTGGCTAGATTTAATGAAAATTGTTGGAAATAGCCACTGGGGGAAGGCCTTGACAAATTTTCTGCTTCTGACATGGTGTTGGTTTGATGGATTCAAGCTATTGTTTACACTCCAGTTTTGTGGTTTTGGATGAATTTTTCCTGCCTGTTAAATGAGCTATTTGCGAAGTTATTCACAGGTAGCTGGATGATAGTGAATTGTAACAGTTCTCTGAGCTTCATGCTAAAAGTGGCAGAAGAGTTAAAAAGCCAGTGAAAAGTGTGTTCCACCTTGGCAAGTGCTAAATGTCAATAGTGACCAGATAAAACAGGATTATTGCTTCTTAATTAGCATGCAAGGTTAAATCTGAATATTTTTGCTGTGAATTGAATCAGAGAAGACAACGATTAGAAATCACTTGTGTTTCTTGTCAGCATTACTAGTTAAACACATTTTGGAAAAGGGTATCTTTGCTGCCTGGAAAAGGTTTTAAGTGATTTAATCAGGTTTGTTTGCTATAAACAACAATTTGCTTTTGACTTGCTAGTAGCAGTAATAAATCAGAAGTTGCAAATCGTGTCAGATCAAATCATGTTCTAAGTTTATATCTGTTGGTCTAAATGTATTCATCAAATTAATATTAACATATAGAAAGTAACCTCCCTTATCACCTTTACAGCAAATGAAGAGAGAGATGCTCCTGGAAGAACAATTCTGAGCTAATGCTTAGTTTTAGGTGCTTTGACTAGAGAAAGATCTGAAGAATACTTATTGTAAATAATTTCAGCCTTGGTGTAGTTAAAAAAAAAAAAAATCACTTTAAAGGAAGAGCACTCTTAAGACAATTGAAAAATTGAAAGACAGGCTGTTATTTAGAAGAGTGCTGCTTATTGAAATTATCTTACATAGAGGCAGAATATACATTTATACATAAAATTTTCTTCCTGTAACAGCAGCATGTAATCATACCTGGACTAAAAAAAATCTCCAGCACTGCTCTGCGAGTTCTTAAAGACATCTAAAATGGGGAGAGGGGATGGGGATTTAATTAATGAGCTTTTGGCAAGATGAGTAATTCTTCCTCCTTTCTGGTGGTCAGGTGAGCCAAGATGGCAAGTCCCTGCTCGACAAACTTCAGAGACCTTTGACTCCTGGGAGTTCGGATTCTCTCACCGCTTCTGCCAACTATTCCAAAGCAGTTCATCATGTTCTGGATGTCATCCATGAAGTACTGCACCACCAACGCCAACTGGAAAACATCTGGCAGCATCGAAAGGTCCGGTTGCACCAACGGCTTCAGCTGTGTGTTTTTCAACAGGACGTTCAACAGGTAGGTTTTATTTCAGGTTGTCTAAGTGCCTTTGTACTCTGTCAGCCTGTGATGGGAAGCTGGTTGCATTGATAGGTGGGTTTTTGTTTGGTAAACCTGTGTTCTTTCATCCAACAATTTAGTAGTTACATGGGGTTGACTGACTGAGGCCAAATTCTGTGTGTTATCAGAGGATAAGGGCTGTTCTGGGTAGAAATTATATTTATAAGTTATCTCTACTTCTTTTTTAAAAAATGAATTCGTTTACTTTGTTGGTTAGGGTGAAAAAGATTTTTGTTATAGATGGCTATTCTGAGCTTGTGCTGAATGCAAGAGCATACCTTAACTTTGACTCTGCCTTTAACATGCTGTGAAATTCCCAAATAAAGAGTGCTTAATCAGTTTTGTAAATTATCAAGGTAAGAGAAGGCTGAGCACTAATTAAACTCTTATTCATACTGATTTCCCATTGAGGCAGCAATGTTTTTCTAGTTGACTGCTTTATATCACGGTCTGTGTGCTGGATTTCTGTGACAATTCCTTCTCTTGAGAAGTTACTGAGCATTGTTTGGAGCAAAAGTCATTCTCCCTGGGCTGCTTTCTGCTTTTCATCCCATGCTTTGTGGGACAGATTTTGCTGCTGATTTCATTTGTTAGCTTATAACCATTGTTAGTGTTCTCCAGAGTCCAGTCAAATTCTCTCATCCAAACATGTCTCTTAGCTTTTCATAATGAGAAAAGCAGAGCAGTGTCCTGAAACTAATCTGAGGCTAATTTGGCTCCTCACTCTACTTTCTCTGGTCAATACTTTCCCTTGAAAGAAGCAGATGAAAATTTACATTGACCTAAACTACAATAATATTCTTTTTTTGGCAATATTTACTAGGCAAAACAAACATTGTATTAGTTGAAGTACAGATATTTAGTGTTGGTGACTTGAGGTGGCTGGATTATGGCATTGTTATGGGATTGTTGTTTTGAAGATGTCCAGTAGGAGAGAGTTTGCAAACCAAAAGAGATTCTTATTGTCAACATAAATGAGAAAATCACACCAGCTGGTTTCATTTTTCTACTAAAGAGAAGAAAGCTTGGATGTTTTGAATGGGAATAGTGTGTGGGATTACCTGTGTAGTGAATGTAGCCAGGAGTGATCTTGGAGGAGTGGTTCTCAAGTTCTGTTTGGAAGCGAGAGAAAAAAACAAAACCAAACCAAAACAATCATCTTTAGTTACACTAAGTGTCAAATGCTTTCAGTATAGAAAAAGGGGAAAAAAAACCTCACCCAACTTCAGGAATCAGAGACAAGGACACTAGTATATAAGGAGAGATAAGGTACAGGTTTCTGGCAGGTATATTCAAAACACAACATACTCAGGTTTTAAAGAAAAAAAGTATGCTGGAGATAAATGTTAGGTCAAGTATTCCACACCACTACATAAATACTCTATAAAAATGGTTAGCTGACTTTAAAAATATGCTTCTATGCAGTTGCTTTTAATTTTGTTCAGTGTTCTTAAACCTCTGTGGATCTTCCAAAGAATTAAACACCATACACGTTGTAGCTAATGACTGAATTAAGATATGGCTGAGATATATTGGTTTGGAGAGGGAGCAGATGTTTTTGTTCATTCACTGATCAGAATCTTGGTACATGTGCAGTAATCCTTTGTGTTAACCAGCAGGAACTAATTGTTTGTACAGTTTTTACTATTTATGGAGCTGTCAGCCCAGTCATTGTGAAAGAAGCTTTTATGTGTGTAAAATTTACAATGCACAGTTATGTCTATCTGGTGTTTTGAGGAGGTGCTTCTTCAGAATGGGAGCAAAAATCCTTTCTGTGCTCTGAATGCAGACATTGTTGTTAATCTCATAATAATTTCAACTAATTTTATCGTGCTCCTTAAAAATTAAACTACCTAGTCTTTCTACTGGACTTAATATATAGTAGGAGAAGTGACTTCTCATCCAAAATAAAAACTCGCCATGTTATTCCCAAGCATCACTGGGGAACGTGCGAACTCCATTAGCGTTACGTTACAGAAAATTGCTGGGTGAAGGAATAAATAGATTACAGAGAAGCCCTTGGACGGGGTTGAGCCACTTGGATCAGATTCCTGTCAAACTGATGAATGTGGAGAAATGAGGTTGTCCTTGGTAGACTTCAGAATAAACATATCTTCTCGAGTCATCCAGTTTAGCTAGTTTGTGCTAGTTATTGCCTTGAGGAAAGTTGATGAGATGTAATTGATGTCCTTCAATGGCAATGCTGAGTTGTAACCCAACAGTACAGTTCCTTCTAAGCAGTCCACAAGCAGCTTCTTAGTTTACTGAATAGTTGTCTTTTTGTTGCAACATTCAGTACATCCACTCAGAGGTGTTTTTTGTGTGTCTCATCTATGCCACAGGTGTTGGATTGGATTGAAAACCATGGAGAAGCTTTTCTTAGCAAACACACTGGAGTGGGAAAATCCCTGCATCGGGCAAGAGCTTTGCAGAAACGTCATGAAGACTTTGAAGAAGTTGCACAGGTAAAAACAATCACTTGAAAGACTATTCTTGTCATGGAAATACGTGAAAAATCCCTGCTATGGCACTGAAGGGCTGGGCAGAAGGAACTCCAATACAAAAAGTTCAGTTCCAAGAATGAACTACTTTGGTTTTGTCTCAAGCTTTTGTTTCTGTGGCAAGCTTTTGTTTCATTTCTCCTTTGCATTCCAGCTTAAGGGAAAAAAAGACAACATTTCCACAGTCCTGCAGAGAGTGGGAGCCTTGCAGCTCAACAGAGCTGCTGCTAGTATTTATTATGATGATTTTCAAAAGCATGCTTTCCAATGTTGAGTCACAGAAGAATGAAAGCTTTCCTTTTAAACTAACTTAATTCCATGGGATTCTAGGAATTAAACGTTTATGTGGCCTGTAAGAGAGGATGGAGATGAGCTGAAAGCCCTGCTTCCTGACTACGCTTGGGGAGCTTCCAAATCCTCACAACGGTCTGATGGGGGGTGAGAGGGGGACCCCTAAGAAACCAAATGAGCTAGCCAACTGGCCAACTTGGCGTTTGTTTTGTTTGTTCGTTTGTTTTTTTCTTTAAATACAGTTAAGTTTGTGTATTCTGTTGTAAATATGATCTTAGGCACTCCAGTGACAGAGGACTTGAAAGAGCATCAGAGAGCTTTCTCAATATTGATTTCCTATAACATTTTCCAAAATAATACACGCTGTTAGTTTTGTAGGTATACAAAACTATGCATGCCTAACAATTTTTAGTAGAACCAGTAATGTCTTCCATGTGGAAATACTTATTTTTCAGAGTCAGAGAAGCAGGAAGCTATTTCTGTAAGACACTTAACAAAATCTGAATGTTCTCCTACTTAATACTGTGTTATTTGAGAAAAGAAGAAGAAAAAAAAATGTTGTAGTAACCAGAGGGGATGAAGTGTGTAGAACTGTCAGTGGGCTGTGAACTGTTAAAGAAGCGTTTTATTGATATACGTTATACTTGAAAGTAGAAAGTTGTAAATCAAATATTTAGCAAAAACTTCCTGAAGTCATAAAAGTTCCTAGAATTGAGTGTTACTAGAGGCTACAGTTATCTCTGTAGAGGATGGGTGGGACTTCTATTTTGGAGATACTAAAAACTTGAGACTGTTCGAAGAACTTAAATACACTACAGGGGACTATCTTCCACTGACAGAAGGGTGGACAAAATGATCTAATAAGTTGGTTTTTTTTCATCTCTAACTCTTGAATTTGTAGTGGCTGCCAAGGGAGGCACACCCTCTGAGTTGTTCCTCTTACTTACTCTAAAACTGAATGTAATCAGGCCCCAGAAAGCATTCCTGTAAGGAAGACTATGTTTAAGACAGCAATCTGCAGTCCTTATGAAGGCATCAGTAACTTTTGGACAGTTTATTCTTTACCTACATTTCTGGTTGGTCCAGGTCTTTGTTGGGTTTTGATTTTTGATTTTGGTGTGGCTTTTTTTTGTTGGTTTTGTTTGTTTGGGGTGGTTTTTTTGGTGGTTTGTTTTTTTTTTTCAGTAGGACCCTAGGCATAATGGGAGGTTTTCACCCAGCCCTAGTCAGAAGTTGAGAGGAAGTAGTATCAAGTGAACTGTCAGTGGCCTGGCAACGTTTTATTAAATGCAGGGAGCCAATGATCACGTTGAAATGTTCCCAAGAGAAGGCTAACTCCTGATTTTGAGGGGAGTGAATACTATTATTTCTAAAAAAAATCTAAAACTATAATACAATATGAATTCTGTTTCTTTTTTCTTCCCTTCTGCATCATCCCTCATTCATTTTTAACATGAATAAGGTGCCAGTTCCTCAGCAGCATTCAAAGAGATGTTAAAAAATAAGCTGTGTGTCAAATAGAAAAGATGTTCCAGAGTCAGTGACCTCAGAGCTCACAAATTATTCACTTCAAAGTTTCTGTGAAATGAAGGCTTGTTTCTCTTTATTTGGCACTTTTTTTTGTCACCACTACAGAAACACTGAGTAGTCAAAACTCAGCCAACTAATAATCCTCTGTAAATTCTGATGTATTGACATTCATGCTACACATACACACTTTGAATTGCACCCACTGTTGTAAAATTCTGTTGCTTTTTACTTGTGAAGTCTGTCCAGTTCACTTTCTACTTACCTGTTTTTTTGGTCTTTTTTTCCCCTCCTTCTCTCCAACATCATCTTTGTATCCGTGAGACCACTTACTCAAAGTGTCCAAATTTTGACACAACTGATTGATTTGCAAGATTTTCAGCTTAGAAGCACTAGATGCAGATCAAAAAAAAAACCTGTAAAAGATGTATGGCAAGAACTAATTAGTGGGAACTTTTTTGACAGGTAGGTTCTTTTCTCCATGTGTAGACTGCATCTGAGTAAAGAACTTTGCCCATGAATGGCTGTAATAGATCAACTGAAGGTCAACATCTTACAGTTTCTTCTGGCCGTCATCAGATGCATAAAGAGACAAGATTGCATGCTTAAAATTTACCTTTACCCTCCCAGTTGTCTGGGCCTATTTGATGTCTGGACCTGAAGGATACATCAGAACCAGTGTTGTACTGGTCACTGATGGACTTTTCTTTTTTGGACCTGTTTATGCTCTTGGAATTTATGCCAGATCCTGTGACAACGAGTTTTGCAATTTAATTGCTTCATAGATGAAAAGTACTTTTACTTTTTCATTTTAAGTGTGTTGCCTGATGCTTAAACTTGATGGCATGCACTATATTTAATGAGTAATCTATTTTCTCTACCTTTAATGATTTGTATACTTCTTTCAATCTCCCCCCATCCGTGTGTGTGTCTCTTCCTTCTTCCATAGTGCAGTAGACTCCAGTTTGTATGAAATTCAGTCCATACTCCTATTTCTGTATTTACTTCTGCACTAGTCTTTGACTTTGACTTACCTATGATGTGTCACTTTGTATGCTTTCTAAAAACACGGCGTTTGGAGAGAACTGTTCGTTCTGTCTCAGCTTCTAACTGATGGCCACCTTCTGAAACCAACATTTTCCAAATCTTCACATTACTACTTTTTTTTCCTCCAAGCATTGTTTAGAAGCAAGCAGAACTAGGAAATGTAGCACTCAGTACAGCACGCCTGCTTGCTGCAATTTCTATTCCAAAGGGCCGTGATTATTTACCAAGACAAATATTTATATTAGATTTCAGCTCTACTTGGAAGAGAAATTTTAGTGTTAAGTCCTGTGTCTGCTGTTAAAGTCTGAGAATTTCAAGCCCTCTTGAAGCAGGGTCTAGGTTGTGCTCATTTCTAAGTACAGGCAGTTCACCATCCAGGTTACAGAAAGAGAAGTCAAATGTGCCTGGGCCTGTGCTCCGTGGAATATACTCCTGGAATTCATAAACAATGCTTCCCATGCGAGATACAGTTCTGATTAAAAAGGAGGGACTTCTCTTTCAGCCATCTGCAGCTGGGTGTGGCGCTCTGGGTGGATGAAGTTGTTGTTGTTCAAGGAGTGCCTTGAGGCTCTCCAGCCTTGGCTCTTAACATGTGAGCTGTAGCCATGGAAGTCAAAGCGCCAAAGCACAGATCAGAGGGGGTTCTGGGCCAAGGTGGCCTTAGTGATCTGGAGCACTGAGGAGTGTGGTCCCCACTGAAAGGCGAGGCTTACCTTAGTCTCTGCAGGCTTTCCCAAGAAAACTGGGGAGGAATTCTCTACCTCTCTGTGCAATTAAAAATCTGAAGGTTAAGGGAAGGCTAAGATATATGTAGTCAAAATAAAGGAGCAGCATGGATTTAATTCCGTACATAAACAGATCATAATAAATGAAGAGAAAACACCACTCCTACCCCCTCCCAAAATCTAGGAAAACTGCACTGAGTCATGTAATCTCGTGTAGTCTGTCCTGGCCTTGCCAGGTAATTTGCTTGAGACCCTGGAGGAGAGCTCTTATTTCCTGCCCCTTAGTTGAGTTTTAGGGCCAGACTTGGATTTTAACTTTAGTGGATATTATACTGTTAATTAGAGGTGTGATACTATATTTATGGCAAAGAAAAGCACATTTGAAGAGATTTAATTTATCTTGGCAAGCAGTGTTTTCACCTGATGTAATTGAGGTTGGGAGAAGATAGAAGGGCTGAAAGGAAAAGCAAAAGATGTAGTTTATGTTGTGAAGAATTCTTTTTTTTTTTTTTGTCATCTGTGGTGCAAGCTTATCAGGAGACATAAGCAAAGCTTCTTTAGTGTAGGCTTGGCTTCAACCTCTTTACTCCAGGGGTTACACTTTCTTGGTGAGTCCATTTTGAGAACCATTCTAAGGCATGAAAACCCCAAGTTGGGCTCAAAAGATCCACTTGACACGTCAATTTTGGATACCTTACTTCTGTAAAGATGGAGAGAAATTGTCTCCTCTGCCTGGAGTCACTTTCCAGCTTCCTGACGGATGTGCTAATAGGACATTAAGCATCTCTAACAGCAACTAGGACTTTCTCACCTCTGATAATATGCATTTAAAAAGTCTTCTGGCCATGAAGTTAGTCATGGTTAAATGGAGTTAAATATAGTTGGCGTCTGGTCACTAGTGGTGTTCCCCAGGGCTCAGTACTGGGGCCGGTCCTGTTTAACATCTTCATCAATGATTTAGATGAGGGGATTGAGTGCACTCTCAGTAAGTTTGCAGATGACACAGAATTAGTTGGGAGTGTTGATCTGCTTGAGGGCAGGAAGGCTCTTCAAAGAGATCTAGATAGGTTGGATCAGTGAGCTAAGACCAATTGTTTGAGGTTTAATAAGACCAAGTGCTAGGTCCTGCAACAACCCCATGCAAAGTTACAGGCTTGGGGATGAGTGGCTGGAGAGCTGCCTGGCAGAGAAGGACCTGGGAGTGTTGGTTGACAGCTGGCTGCACATGAGCCAGCAGGGTGCCCAGGTGGCCAAGAGAACCAACAGCATCCTGGCCTGGATCAGAAATGGGGTGACCAACAGGAGTAAGAAAGTGATTGTGCCCCTGTACTCGGCACTGGTGAGACTGCACCTCAAGTACTGTGTCCAGTTTTGGTCACCACAGTATAAGAAGCACATTGAGGTGCTGGAGTGGGTATGGAGAAGGGTGATGAAGCTGGTGAAGGGTTTGGAAAACATGTCTTATGAGGAGAGGCTGAGGGAGCTGGGATTGTTTAGTCTGAAGCAGAGAAGGCTGAGAGGAGACCTTATTGCTCTCTACAGCTATCTGAAGGGAGGTTGTAGTGAGGTGGGTATTGGCCTCCTCTGCCTAGTAACTAACAATAGGACAAGAGGTAATGGCCTCAAACTATGCCAGGGAAAGTTTAGATTGGGCATTAGGAAGAATTTCTGTACTTAAAAAGTGGTTAGGCATTGGAACATGCTGTCCAGGGAAGTGGTGGAGTCACCATCCCTGGAGGTGTTCAAAAGGCGATTGGGTATGGCACTTCAGGGCATGGTCTAGTGATCATGGAGCCATTGAGTAGGTTGGACTTGATGATCCTAGAGATCTTTTCCAACCTTAATTATTCTATGACTGTAGTGATTTTTTTTCCAGTATTGAAATAGGCCAGTTTCCAAGTCATTTTACATTTAAGCTGATCTTTGTTGCATAGTTGTGAATATAAAGTAGTAATTCCAAGGAAGAATAAATAGGCTCCCAAATTCTGCATCAAGGAGATATTTGATACAAATAAGGAGCTAAGGAGTCAATTATTCACAGTTAAATGGAAAAAAAACTACAAAAGTATCTAGAAATACAACAAAATCTTTGGCAAGATTATATTCTACAACTTTTTTAGAAAGAAAAATACATACTTTTTGTCCTTTCATTTTCATTAGTGGAATGGCTTTAAAATACAACTGACTGAATTTTCTTTCATTTAATCCTGTGAAATGATCTTATTTCTCCCCAGAACACGTATACCAATGCAGATAAGCTCCTGGAAGCAGCTGAACAGCTCGCTCAGACCGGGGAGTGTGACCCAGAGGAAATTTATCAAGCTGCCCATCAGCTCGAGGACCGGATCCAGGATTTCGTTAGGCGTGTGGAGCAGCGCAAGATCCTGCTGGACATGTCTGTGTCCTTTCACACACATGTTAAAGAGGTAAAACTGCTCCTAAGTCGTGCTAGTAACTTGAAGCTTTAAACCCGTTGTTGCCCAGTATTACTTTCATTGTTAGAACCTTACTGTTGGAAGTCATGAAACCCCTGTTCTGTGATGGGTTTTGGTTTGTAATTCACTGTGGGTTGGGGGTTGTGTTAGGGTAGTTGGTTTGTTTTTGGATTTTTTTAACTAATTATTTTATTTTATACATTTTTTTTTTTTTACTTTCATAATCAGCTTCTACCTCCTTAGTTGCACGAGTACATGCGCTTCTTCAGTCCCAAGGAGATGGGGTGGGTCAGCTCAGGGAACTGATAGAGCTAAAAAGCAGCATTGCTGGGGGAGATACTGGATGTGTTTGCTGGGGAGGCTTTTTTTATCCAACCAGCTCTCCAGTGCAGTTAACTGAGTTGTTAGACACATGGTTTTGTTGGCACAGTTCAGGAGACTGAACCTCCTGGCAGAAGCACGAGCCTGCTCTAGACAACCCTGCTACCCAGAGAGGCTTTATTTTCATTGTTTTACACATTGCATTCTGAGCTTGTATATTGATGTTTCTTTGCAACCTAAAGAGGTTGTCTGATAATGGCAGTGGTTTACCTCATGTTTGCAATTTTTAGTTGCCTTCAAATGTTGAGCAGGAAAAAGAGGATTCAGCCAAATGCACTTAATTTTCACCCAGAACAGTTTTCTGCTGTGATTCAGAACACAGATCATAGGGATTTATAAGCTCATGGGAGAGGGTGGACTGGGCCAGAGAAAGGAAAAGGATTTCAGGGAGAGGTTTTGGTTAAAAATATAGTGCCACATTTTGACAACTATAGGTTGCTTGTTTGCTCTTCAGAGCTCATGTTAAGTCTTCTCGCTGCTCACACCAGGTGTGGCTTCTGGACCACAGTGTGTCAGTCAGAGTATGCCTGCCTTCCCTTCACCATACATTGAGAAATGGTCAGTTCAGAAGGGAAGGATAATGTCCAAATTAACTTATTCTACAAGTTTTTTGCTAAGGTTAAGAGTATGAGAGGTTTTTTTTTTGTATGTGAAACATCTGCCTTGCACTTGAAACAAACACACCAGGCAGTTGGTCTTTGAAGAGAGGTCAGGATTGAACTTTTTTTCTAGGTCTAGACATGAGCACACAGCTCCCCCATCAGTTTTCTGTTAGATGCTTCCCTGCTGATAGTCTCCCAGAACTCTGCTTATTTACACAAAACATAAATGCTGTGTCATAAACTCTTAGGCAGCAACTTTTTTGTTTCACTTTCCTCAAGCACATAGTGTTTACCTGTTGTGAAGTACAGAAGCCATAAGCTACTGAAACATGTTCATGGTTCCTACAGACTTTTTTATTACCTGTTTTTCTTAACACGAAGAAGAGCGGCTGGAGTGGTATTTAAATGGATGCAGTTTGTCGTAGGGACGAAAGACAGGGACTGTGAAAAGGTTTGCAAGGAAAAGACTTAAAAAAAAATAATTTTAAATCCCCAAAACTGAAAGGCAGACTGAGCTGTGAATCACTGTTGAGTAATTCTGGGAGGCTGATCCGCAGGTACTGGAATGTTGCCACTGCTTTCTTAGATAATAATGTTTCATTGGGGAAGAAAAAATAAATAAAAAAAAATAAATCTATCTTGATTTATTTCTTTGGGAAAATGGATCTCCTTGTGATCCTAGAAGCACACACAGCTGTTACTTTGGTAGCTTGTCTGCAGCTTGGATTTTATGGGGAAAGGTACAGTGGCTGCTGTACACGTGTTGATTTTTTTGTTGTTGTTGTTGTTGTTATGGGGCTGACATTTATACCCCAAAAGTAAGGAAATTGAAAAAGAGTACTTGTTTGTGTAAGCGGTACTTACCTTTTTATTTATTGGCAAAGCAATAGCAAGTTCACGTGCTTTCTGTGTGCTGTTCTGTTTTCAGGAGCGTGTTGTTATCAAACAGATGTGCTGAGAAGGCAGCACAAAACAGACAGAAGATAAAAATGTCCTAAACCTGAAAGTAATCCCTGCTTTGTTGACAGGAAAATTGCATTTCTCCTGCAGGATGCGGGAAGTCGTGGAATAAATGAGAGCTTACCTGTAAGCGTGTAACATTTCTGCAGGATGGTGGAGAAATTAATGGATGTGTTCAGTTAATGAAGAGAGGAGTTCAAATAGGATTATATGCTAGTTGCTGAACTGGAAAGAGATACTTCAGTTGTTAAAAAATAAACAAACCAAAAGTACCCAAACAAATCAAAACACACCACCACCAAAGCCTTTTGCCATTCAAGTATTCAGGGTGACTTTTCCTGGATCTATCTTGTGTTTTCCTGGTCTAAAAAATAAGTGTGAAGAATAAAAACCGTGCCTATGCATGATAGTTTGGAGGGAGCCACAGAGCTGAAAAAAGCTGGTCATCTGAGTTGCTGAGTGTTTTGAGGCTTTGAAATCTGTATCCAGTACCCATCCAATCCCTTTATTTTTTTATTTTTTTTTGAAGGAGGTTGTTTCATTGTGTTTTACTCTTTTCCCCAGAAATACTTCGTGTTGAAGCGTTCTCATCTTCATCTGGATGAGAGCATTTCAATACGACTACTCCCCTGTACATAACTTTTTTTTACCTGACACAGAATTTGCCTGCAACTTTTCCCAGCTTATTTACCATTTCTAGAAGTTTTGTAGATGGGTGGTTACCAGCTGGTAGACCTCCCTGTGGCTTACAACCAGCAGAAAACAACAGAGAAGTTCTCAGACTCCTCGCTGACTAACCTCAGTAAACAACATTGGAGGGGGTGGGGTGGGGGAGGGGGGAAGAAAGATGTATTCAGGGAAGCCAAAACATTATGTAATAGTATCACCATTACTCATTTTGCGTAATGGTGATCCAGGAAAATCAGTTTCTTGCTATATATACATTGTAATTTCACACTGTTTAAGTTATTAGTTGGTTTAAGTTTGTAAGGCTGTGAATATTGACTTTAGCTCTCATGTGAACAGTGAGAAATTTCAATCTATAGGCCAAATTTTTCAGCAAGTGATATACTGAAGCTCAGGCATGTACTGGCGAGCTTTCAAAGTGTTTGGCACAATAAATATCCCTGTCAGAGTCTTTGCATTAAGATTACGGTGTCCTGGCAGGTTCTCAGCCTGAGGATGGATCTCTTACAGCCTTTGTGCTTTTTGACATTCAGTAATATGGGAAGGGACACACACACAAAAAAATTTGCACAACTAAAAGATGCTTCCTCAATAAATTTATGGTTCTCATAAAAGATTGTGTGCAAAACAAAGCAGCAAAACTGATGATAATATTTGCTATGAAATCTGTCACCAAGTAGAGGTGAACAGGATTTTGGTGTGAATTCTGATTCTTCTGTGCACATACAGACACATGCGCTCTCTCTGGAATGGCTCCCTCAGCATCCAGGAATGGGAATTCCAAAATGCTGGCCAAGGCAGATGTTTGTAGTAGTGCCAAAGTAGAGAACAGAGATTTTCCTCGCTTGAGTCAGCTGTGGGAATACAGATCAGGCTGACTGTACAGGGAAGAGAGGAATCTTTTATTAGTCTGTTGGCTTTTTGCATATAACCTTTTGTGCATATTCTGACAAATTGATTATAAAATAGCTCAGAGCACTTTTGATGTATACACAATACGCTTAATGTTGGTACTAGAAGACATCTCTCTTCTTGGTTTTTTGCTGTTTTTTTTTTTTTGTCTGACTGGAACTAAACTTTGCACCAGAGTAGACTGGGGTAGAGACAAAGAAAAGGGAAGTGGAATTGGCTGAAATTTCAAATACAAAACCTCGCTATTCCTGAACGAAATGTTGAGAGAGTAGTCTGTGTGAGTTGTTGAAGGAAGATTGCATTATGTTGTGGGTACCAGTGCATGAGGAGGTTGAGGAGATCTTGCTCTGACCATGATGATGCCAATTCTTTTACCTCTAGCTATAAGGCTTGTGTATTTGATTCCAAAAACCTTGTTGATCATGGTCTCACTTCACTCCTTCAACAACTGTGCCTGTGGTAATACTCCCACTGCAACACAGAAAGAGGAATTGGCAATTTTTTCATGCAGAAACTGTGAGCTTCTCTTTGCTTTAGCCTGACAAAAAAGCTGAAAGCATATCCAAAAGCTGTTTTTATAAAAAATGAAAAATAAAAATAAATTGTGAAATATCGTGATGGCTATTTTAGCCTAATGAAATAACTCGGTGCACTTGGGAAGGTATTTACTGAAAAAAAAAAAATAAAAAGTTCTCTGATTACATTCAGCAAAATACAGTAGGGTCTTATTTAACTGCAATCTTTCAGGAGATTGCAGGGATGGGATTTAAATGGATGGAGGCCCATGATGGAAACACTGAAACTTCCAGGATGTTGCAGACAATTAAAAGAATACCATCTCAGTGAATGGCATGCTCCCAAGAACTTAGGGAAAAGGTAGCACAGGATGCAGGCTCATTCAAGCAGATGTTTCTTAGTCTGGTTCTATGTTTAGATCACAAAGAAAAAAAAAATAAAAATCTGCTGAGTGAAACATTTGCCTGCCAGGGATTCAGGATTTGATTTCCCTTTCCAATTTTAATTCTTATAAACAGATGAAAAGAGCAGAAGAGCCTTCCATCTGTGACTGGAGTGAGTGAGAGAGATGTTTTTCTGACTGTACTTTAGAGCTATCTTGCTGCTGGATAAAGTTCTTGCTGAGGTCACAGGACTTGCTAGTTTGTGTAGGGATCTTTGTGCTGCTGCTTTTACAGAGAACAGGAAAAAAAACCAATCACGCCTGGAAGTTACTCAGAAGTTCATGCTGAGAGAAAGATAATAGATTTTTAATTATGACTTTGGGGTTTTTTTTCCCACCAGATTTTTGTTAGCAAGCTCTCTTTTATGCAATAATGTGTTACTTGAGAGAATCACTGCACTCCAAAATCTGTAGTTGCGCACTGCTGTAAACTGGTTTCTCTTGGCTTTGCTGTACAACCTTATACTGTCTTCATCCTTAGTTTTGTATCCCAAACCAAAGTATTTTCTGTAATTTTCTGTATATCCAGTAGTCATTTTGGTTTTAAAGCTATATACAAGCCAGCTGACTATTGCCACCCATTATGTATTAATTTTTTAATTGCATGAATAGCCTTAGTAACCTGAACAGTTTTTGACTTTATTTTAACTTTTATATATAAACATGAAGATTATTTGAAGGGGGGAAGCTGTTTGCCAGAAGTTTACTGGGTGGAAAAGTGTAGAAAGCTTATTTAGTAATCTGAAAGAGGAACTTTTGCTCTGAAAGTGTCACAGAGCTGTTTAGTCACTTCAGAAATGGCTTAAATGGTTCCACTTTCAACAGGATATGAGTGACAGCGAGGCGAGTGTGCATACTAATGACTCTCCGCTTTCTGCTCAGTTGTAAAATGTTTTCCCTTCCTGAAAAGTTGTGGAGCCTCAACCCTGGAAGTGTTTAGGACCAAGCTGGATGAGGCTCTGGTCTAGTGGGAGGTGTCCCTGCCCATGACAGTGGCATTGGAACTGGATGATCTTTAAGATCCCTTCCAATTCAAGCCATTCTATGATTCTAAGGAGTGAGAAATTCAGCTACACAGAGGGAAAGATCTGCTTGTCCTCTCCTGGCTTGGGCTCCAGCATCCAGCTCTAAGGGAAGTATTGGCATGCACAGTACATCACCAGCCCTGCACTTCTAAGTTTCATTGCTCCTACCAGGTCCTCTCTGTCCTCAAGTGTATATGGAAAACAAGAAATGCAGAGGTGAGATGTCCCTTGTACTGGTCTGACACAGCCCACCAGCAGAAGACATGGAAAAAATGGAAGTAGTTTTTAGTCCTGTGTTGAGCTGCAGCACAGGTGCTTGTAAGGGAGCCAAAGGGCAAGCTTGACAGAGTCCAAGAGACTCAAAATAGTTTTAATCTCCATTTGTTTGTGATAAATATCTGGAAAGTGGGCCTTTCCAAGGCAGTGCGGGATGTGGAGGTCTTCCACTGAACACAGTAGATCTTCAGGTAACAGCACAGCATTGCTTTCCAATTCATCTGCACATTTGCAAGCTGCAGTCTTTGTCTCTGCTTACCAGCCCACTTGGAATCATAGAAGAGATTGGAAATGACCTTCAGGATCATCAAGTCCAAACCATCTATTAAGCATTATCATGACCCCTAAACTATGTTTTGAAGCACAATATCCACACGTTTTTGAAGACCTCCAAGGATGGTGATTCCACTCCCTCCCTGATTAGCCTGTTCCAAGGCCTCGCTGCTCTCTCAGTAAAGAAATTTTTCATAATATCCAACCTAAACCTCCCCTGGCAAAGATCTCTAACATGTTGCCCTACTCTTACAATTCAGATGTAAACTTCTTAAACTAAGAGCTAAAGCTAACACATTCTCTGGGCATTGAGACCCGAGTAAAGTTGTCAGGTTGTATTGTCAGGCGTCTCGCTCTCTAAGCTTAATTTGTCTCGAAGTGAAATTTTGGTTTCTAAGTGCTCATTTGGGGATAAAAAAAAAAAATCAATTGGGATACTGCATTGTGTTATGCTAGGATGAATGTTGACAAGTACTTTTGACCCACTTGGTAAGTTCTATTGATTTGTGCTCCTTTTAATAAGAAAGACTGCTGTGGCTTGAACTTCTGGTGGTTTTGGCTGTGGAGTTGCATTCAAATCTGTGACAGGCATTGTCTCTGAAGCTTATGAGTAGTCAGAATAAGAGTGTGTGAACAGGCAGTTCCGTCTAGGGGAGGGGAGTTGGTTTTGTAGGAAAGAGTCTGCTTAAATGTCATGAATCCGTGCCAATTGTGAATATTTAGCCTATAGCTTGGTTAACTCAAAACTTCCTTCAGGAGGTATGTAAGGTTCTAAGATACAAAAACTAGTGTTTGGTTTTGAAGTAAAGCTTAAAAGGAACCTCTTAATCCAGATGTCAAATCATTCATTGAATTTTCTATTGTAGCATGGCGCCATTGGTGGGAAGCCTTTATGATCAGAGTTTTGTACAAACAGCTGCATGGAACGGGTATTTCTGTAGAAAATGTTAAGCAAAGAAAGAAAACATTTGGGTTTTGTCTTTTGAAATTCAGCCAGTTTTCATTCCTTACTGTATTGTACCTATGTTAATTAGGTTCAAAGTTGTTAAAGCCTGCTGCTATCTCTACAGTGTATAAAGGCGGAGGTTAAAATGCAGTCAAAAGTCCTGAATACTTTCAATCAGATCAGAATTATTTTTTTCAGAATAAAAGCCGAACTCTAATCTTTGTCCTTGAAATGGCAGCTTTGGGGATGCGACGGTAAAAGAGAGAGAAAGGAGATCCAGTTTGGATGCTGCCTGTGCAGCTGGTGCTGCTCTTCAAGCAGTGTTTCTGTCACTTGCACAGGAGATGACTAAGGGTTTGCTGATGAATAATTTCCAGGCAGAGCTTTCCTGTTAACAGCTTGCCTCGTCAAATTGTGGAAAATAACACAGGAGGGTTCAGGAGAGGGAGAATGATGCCTTGCTGGTGTATCCCTAGGGATTTTTGTGCAACCTGTGGTGCATGGGCGATTCTGAACAGGGACATGTGCACTTACTAAGTAGGGGGTGAAAAACATGGAATTAACTAGCGACATAACTCATGATGATTTTTTTAGTGTGGAACCGGAGGGTAAACACCATAGCTGTAGAGCTCAGGGTAGAAAATTAACTTCTCCCATCTCTTTTGTCTCTATTTTCTGAAATGGCATTTTTTCCTTTTTTTTTTTTTTTTCCGAAGGCCGCTGGAAAGTGGTGTGTTGCCTGTGTGCGTGTGTCAGGCCAGCAGGGTAAATTTGATGGTGGCTCCAATACATCTTCCTTCCTTCCTTCCTCCCTTCTCTCGGGGAGGGTTACCATAGCATTTCCCTCCCAGGGACTCTTGCGCAGAGCTGCAGATGGGATTCTCGCTATGAACTCCGTGCCGCTTGCTCGAATACGCTCAGTACTGTAGGAGGAAGATGGAAAAGAAAGGGTGACTTAGCAACACGGATAAAGCTTTCCTGGTATTTCCAAGAAGCAAAAACCTTATTTGAAACAAAGGCTTGTTTTCATTGCATTGAGAATGGGATTTTTCTATGAAGAGAAACAAATCCTGTTTTTTCCTCCCACCACCTCAGTCTGTTTTCTCTTGTCCAGGGAGACTGATTTGGAATAGTGACTGCTTGATCCTGGACCTTATGTTTTTTTCTATTTTTTTTATTTTATTTTATTTATTTTATTTTTTCCCCCCCGCCTCTCCTTTAGCTGTGGACATGGCTTGAAGAGCTACAGAAAGAACTGCTTGATGATGTCTATGCTGAGTCTGTGGAGGCTGTCCAAGACCTGATTAAACGTTTTGGTCAACAACAACAGACCACTCTGCAGGTTACAGTCAATGTCATAAAAGAAGGCGAAGATCTTATACAGCAACTAAGGTAAAAGAGATTTTGATTTAAGTCTCTCCTGGTGTGCATTGGATACTCTATGAGGCTCTTTCTCTTTCAACAGTGGAGCTGATGACTAGAAGCTATGACCTATAAATAAAACTTGTAAATATTAGGACTACAGTGATGTTTCATGCTGTACTGGTGGTCTCTAACCCTCTGCTTACAGGAAGCTCAGCTTGGAAACACAAGCTCCCCAAGAAGGAGATTTTGTTTCCACAAGCTACCTTTCTGATAGGCGCCAAGAGTATCAATTTGCTAGTCTCACGTGCAGGGCTCCGCAGCCTGACAAGTTCTGAGCAGCAGCTTTTTCATAAAGAGATGCTTGAAATTGTTTTTCAGACTGAGAAGTAACTTTATTGTAGTCAAAACATCAGTTTGCAGCCCTTTTCAGTCAGTAACAATACAGATAAATTTGGGCCCCAGCTGTGTTGGTGAGCTCTTTGCTGCAGGAGCTGCTGTTATCATATCTGAATTTGCAGGTTTTATACTAAAGTAAAAGATTGAGTAGTTTATTTTAAATTATTATCTAATTCTGGGTTTTTTTTCATTGCCAGGAAGGTTCAGTAAAGTAAATAGTTATCATATGTCATTTCCTTTTCACAATGTAAAGGGTTTGCCTCTAGTTTAAAATTTTATTCTTGTAAACAGGGTGTCCTTAAGTGTTTACTTAGTCAAAAATGAAAGTAATCTAATATCCTAATGCTTTTTCAAGCACTAAAACTTAATTTGGACTTTTATTAAGAAAGATGTACAGACTTAGCTTTCACATAATATGACTTGCACCGACGTTATCTAAACCAGCCTTACGTTTTGTGATCCTGTGTAACATCCAGATTGTATGGGTTGTTTTTTTTCAATAATCCTCCTCTTTTTTTCTTAAATTCTTTTTTTATCTCCTTCTCCTTCACTCTGTTTTGAATAGGGATTCTGCTATTTCCAGTAACAAGACCCCCCATAACAGCTCAATCAACCACATAGAGACCGTCCTGCAACAGCTGGATGAGGCCCAGTCTCAGATGGAGGAGCTTTTCCAAGAACGCAAGATCAAGCTGGAGCTGTTTCTGCAGCTCCGCATATTTGAAAGAGACGCGATAGATGTGAGTGTCTGCTCTTGGGATTGCCCTGCCCACGCTTGTCCTCTTCGGGAGGAACATTTGTGCTGATACTGTTGGGTAGCTGCATTGCCATGTGATTCAAATGAGTGATAAATGTCGTTCTTGCCTGAGCTAAGGCTTTTGTCTTGTATCCAGAAGTGTAAGGAGGGTGCAGAGCTGAGCTTTTTGATATAAAGTCAAGCTCTGACTCGCTCCCAGTGCTTCTTTAAGCATGTGTAAGGTCATAATGTGCCACTTTCTTCATCTGGTAAGTTTGATTTGAGTAGCAAGCTGTCTTGCTACACAACCAGTATGCTCACGGTTAATAGGAATAAGGCTTGCAAGATGCTTTAGTACAAAGCCTCTAAACTGTTGCATTGTAGTAACACACTTTCTTTTCCAAATGAACACTTTTTTGTTACAGCTGGCAACTACGAATGATGTTTGGAATGATGTTTTAATCTTAAGAGAAGTTGTATGGGCCTTCTGTCTTTTAAAAAAAATAATATTCTTTCTGACCTCTGAAAATAATGCAAAAGCAGCTGTAATGCCCCCACCCCTGCAAAACTTTTAAGACGTTTTGAGAACATTCAAATTTTGGAGTAGGGTTACAGCTTATCAGTTGGGAAGGCACATGTACCCAGACAGACATGAAACTCCACATGGAGCTTAGGTTAACGGAATTGCATTATAAAGCTTCAACTAAATTCACACAATTTTTGTAAAACCACTAGTGCCGGACACAGTGACCAAAACTGGGTTGGTGCATCAGAAGCTTCAATGTTATCCATTGGTAAATGATCTTGTTTGAATATGAAATGGCTTTTCTTGAGACTCTGGAAACCAGGAATTATGGTGATAGTTTTACCCCTTCACTTGTACGTAGTAAAAGCTGCGACTGTTGGTTAAGTGTGAATGAGGTAAGGGCAAAGAGAAGCCATAGCTTCTTAGGTTTTTTGGTGTGGGGGGTTTTTTTTGGTTTGTGTTTTTTTTTCTTCAGGATTAGCTGATTGCTGTGCAGGAACAGACAGCCACAGTTCCTTGATCTGTGCCCAGAGAGGAAGTGAGAATGTGCTCTCTACAGTAATAACAGCTCCTGTGTAAAGGAAGGCCAAGAAGGTTCTCTTAGTTTGCAATTCACATCAGTCTGCAAGGAGCTTGCTGCTTCGATGGCAGAAGAGTAGCTGTCTTGCATGTGCAAGGGAAAGGTTTTGGTGGAGTTGGGATTGTAATAATTAGCTGAATGACTGATATATGCAGAGGAACATAAAAGATAGCCCCTTCTACAGGATTGTTGTAATTTTAGAGGCTCTGCAGAAGTGATTTGCAGTGCTCGATGTTGCTGTGATGTTCTTGGAACACTTTTATTGAGGAAATGGCAGGTATGAGGGGCAAGGCATACCAAGGAAATTAATGGAAGAATCAAATTAAAAGCTTGAGTGAAGTTCCTGGGGACAGTGGTTGCTCTCTGCAGTAGGTCACATAAACCTGGAGTCTACAATTGCAGAAGGCTGGCTGCAGAAGCCCTACTTTGCAGACCTGTTCTGGTCCTTCAGTGGAGTTCAGCACCTGTACAGATAGTAGCACTTCTGTGCATGTTGTTTGGATTTTGCACTGGAAAGCTGCAAACCCTACAGGTTTTTCCAAAGCTGACCCTTGGCACCCTTTACATTCTGGCACATGGGACGTAAAGGAAAGTACCAATTCCCTTATTGAAAGAGCCAGTGTATTTTTGCTTACGTGGCTTGGAAACAAAAATCGTGCTTGTTTAAGATTGCCAAGGAACCCTCTGGGGAATAAAATGACCCAGGCTGCAGAGTGTCTTCAGCAAATGTTGATTGCTTTGCTGTCTCTGTACCACATCCTCTCTCTGCTTCCTCAGCAAATCACGCTTCTCTTTTGCCTATCCCCAAAGGCAGACATCTGTTTGGAAACTTCCAGGAAGAAAATGCAGGGACTGTTTCCAGGTCAGCTGTAACATGATAGTGAGGAGGAGCCAGATGCCAGCTAGGAACTTGCAAACCTTGTTTTGACCTCATCCTTTACGGAGGATTTTGTGTGACTGATCCAGTCAGTTAAGACTTGGCTACAGGAGCCGTTCATTCAGAGCAGCATCCTGTGAGGACAGTTTTTCTGGAAGGCAAGTAGTGTTTCTAGCTTGTCTTACTGCTTGCAAACTAACACAGGGACAAAGGGTTCCCCTGGCACTGAAGGATCACACCGTGCAGCTGTGCTTCTGAGGGCAGTGGTGAGATTTGCTGGCAGGGTTACTCCTCTTCTTCTTGTCCTTACTCTTCCGTTATTATTCCCCGATAAAATACTCTGTGTCTCTTAGTTGCTGCTTTTTATCCTACAACTTTTCAGATTCTTCTGCTCTTCTGAAGTTGCTGTAATCGTAGCACTGCCTCTGTTTTGCCCCTTACCCTTGGCATATCAACTTGACCTTCTCTATCCTCAGCAGACTTTAAGTGTTGTTGGTCATGAGCTGTTTGAAGGCCTTTGTTCTGCATGCCTTTGTATTAACTAAAGGTGAGAAGGAGAAAAATAATGGATGTGAGGAGTCCCTTGCTTGGGTAATTAGCAGCATAAGGGAGTTGTGTATGGACCTGGGCAGTGGGAAGGTAGCACTGGTGCCAGCGTATGCAGCCTGAAATGTGTGTCTCATCTGTGTCTGTGCATTTTTGCTTGTCTAGTTTAAATGCCTCAAGGCCTCTGTCAGGTCTCCACACAAAGCATACCACACACTTTGCAGCTCGCTCCTTATCTCAACTCTATTTTTGGACCATACTTACAAGATGCCTGTTAAGTCATCCAGCTGAAGAGGCAAGGATGCAAGTTGCTGGATCACAGACACCTCACTCTTTTCCCCATTCCCATTTTCCCTTTCTCTTTCTCCCCAACACATAATATTTTCCAGATCCTAGTTAGCACGCAGTTGGCACAAGGAGTGCTCGTTAGACCCTGCTGAGAAGAGACCCTGTGGTTCTCTCTCTCTTTCCCACTCATTGCAAAAGAGTTGTGGCATCCCTTCCATGTTCTACTCTGCCTTGTTTCCTCTCAGTGTTACCTTTACATTTGGTAAAACCTGGAAATGTCAGGCAGCTCAGGCTGGGCACTAAGAACTTCTTGAGCACATGCTGTGGTAAGTAGTTACCCTGTGTTTCTGCTGGGTTGTCCGTTTCCTGAGAGTGGTATTAATTTGTGATTGGTTACTTTGGATGTCTGTTACTTCTTTATCTTTTTTCACTTTGTTTTAAGCATCTTAACAAAACTTTCTAAACAAAATAGGAGCCTGCTCACACTTTTAGCATGGCTTGTAAAGCAGCACTTCAGGGGCAGCACTGGAGAGTGTGAGCAGAGAGTGTTTAACGCTTGTTCTTTTTGTTTTAACTCTGCCCCCAGTGCATTTCAGGTTTGCCCAGTGGATGCAATGGCTGAAATAGAGCACCTTGTGCTGCCTAATTATTGCTGAAAAAATGTGAGGATTGCTGCCCTTGGAAGGAACCTTGACTGTGATGTTCACTGGCTTCCTAGCTTTTGAATAAGCCTGGGATCATGCTGGCGTTAGTTACTTGAATCGTGGGCTTCCTGGTCTTTTGAAGGAGACAGGGAGTATCTTGCTCTTGTACATAGCGTTTCACGTTGCTTTAAACACCGTGTGGGCTACAATCTTAACCTTGGGCTTGCATGAAAAGGCATGAGAAGGTGTTATAATTCTCACTGTCATCCCTTGTTGTTCCTTGGAGACAGTACCACTGAAACCTGGCTGAGGTGACGTACAGTGTTGACCTCTTAAAACTACCTGCCATTCATTCCCACGTACAGGGAATATCAGGATAGTCTGAGGACATAGTGACCACAGTCTATTTGAACCATTCCATTATTATAAGAATGCTCATACTTAGTCACAGCAATGTCTTATTGTGAGCTTATTCTTTTTATTTGTTTATTTCCACTCTATTTGCCAGCCAGAGAGGTCAGGTTTTGGCATTGGAAGGGAGATGGGCTGGCTTTGCTTTTAGAACAGTAGCATTAATGTGGCCTGTGAAATCTTAATCCGTTTTCTAATGGTGTGTAGAAAGATGGTGAAAGATGATGTTTAGACAGCAGAGTTTCACAGCTTTCTTGAATACTTTGATTTCTCAGTTTGACCCAGTCTAACCACAATTCCTTCTTGAGGATAACTTCTGAATGTTGTTAACAGAACTGGATGAAAATCCAAATGGTAAATCTGGTTTGTGAGAACTTCAGTAGCGCAGTGGATGGCTTGAAGAAACAAATGTTAGATGAACTTCACTGCTTTTTAGTAATGAATGAGGCACTGAGTTTAGAAGCCAAGCTGGGAAGAGCAGGTCTGAGGTATGTGGGAGCAGAAAAGCAGAGGAGCTGGAAGGAAGTGGTTTTTTACAGGCTGCACTTGATGAATCAAGCAGAATTTTTGCAGAACACCTTTAAAACAGGAAATAATTCATGGATTCCACAATTTTAATAATTGGTCAATATGTCCATTTTATCGTGCCATGTGAGCAGAATGGAAACAAATCTTCAGAAAAGATTGTAACTGATTGCAGAAACTTTATACAGATGATTTGACTTTTCTTTCTCCTCAATTCTATTGGTTTTTGTTTTTTTCTAAAAGATCTGTTCTCCTGCAAATTGTCTTGTAGTTTAGCTGTCTCAGTAACTTCACAGCTCTATTTAACCACTTGGAAGGTGTTGTCCTTTTGCTGACAACAAATGACTTTGGTTCAATACTTATTCAGTTGGCTACTTTGCTGTTGCCCCTTTAGTCAGATCCTCTTTTGGCTGCATCTTGCTGGATAGATGTTTTCCCATCATGTAACTCCATTCACATCAATTTGCCCTCCTTGTGAAATTGTAGAACCCTGGAGCTAAGCCATACTTGGTTCTTGGTATCTATCATTTTGCTTTCCCAGTGAACTGCAGGGCTTTGTGGCAAAACTCTGCTGAGAGTTCTAAAAAAAAAAAAAATTAATTACAGACTTGAGTTATAAGTGTGCCAGCCAGCCTTGTTTGAAGTAACTGATGCATCGGCTCTGGTGTTACAGTAATACTGTAATAAAGTCATACTTTTGGGGTTTTTTCCATCACTAAGTACCCTGCCTTTGTGACAAGTAGTGGTTCTCGTTTGTTAGAAGAAAAATGGTCTCACAGAACTTGATGCTTCCTGCTCACAGAAGGGTAGACCTGGCTTTTTTTTTGTAAAAGGGCTCAAAGCTGTCATAATTGGAAGCTACACTGGCCCTTGATTTGTGAATTATTCCTTACTACTGTCTGAAGAATTGAAAAGACGTTTTGGATCCACATTTTCCTTTAAAGTGTAGATAAAAACATTTGAACTTCATCTGTTTCAGAGATTATGTGTGCAGGAGGAGGAATGGACTCCAATCACTCAATATGAGTTATAAGCAGAAGCCAATTTATTCATTACAGCCCAAGCTTTTATACCCTCGTTATCAGTTCACGCACCGCTTCCTCTCCTGCTATTAGCTCAGCTCCTTTGTCCGTGCGCTCTTTTCTCTATTCTCATAGGCAGTAGTTGTCTTGCAAACCACATTCTTGTCTCAGCTGGCGAACTCCTCAAACTTGTTTTCTTCCATCGCTTCAAGGACAGAGTTTTCGCAGGCCGAGGCTGGGCCCGGCTGCGGCCCAGCCACCTGCAACATCTCCCCCTTTTTGTTCTTCAACAGCGAAGGCTGGCTGTATCACTCACTGCAGGGCCCTTTGCAAACAGACAGGGTGAACAGACAGGGTACAACCAACGTGAT
>VWZK01019380.1:0-112604 GCA_013396935.1 Baryphthengus martii | reverse complement strand
TGATCTCCCTGGCTAGATCTAATTCTAACCAAGCTTTAGGTTTTCTAACCAGGTCTCTTGCTTCTCTGACAGCTTTCTTATATGCCCTCCATTCTAGCTGTCCTTTCTTCCACTCCTTGTAAAGTTTCTTTTTGTGTGACACTGTGTCCAGGAGCTCCTTGCTCATCCAGGCAAGTCTCCTAGCTTTCTTTCCTGCCTTCCTCTTTGTTGATATACTTTGCTCCTGGACACGGAGAAGGTGATCCTTGGATACTGACTAGCTGTCCTGGGCCTCTCTTCCCTCTAGGGTTTTGTCCCATGGTGTTTTGGCCAGCAGATCCCTGAAGCGATCAAAGCCTGCATGCCTAAAATCCATGGTCATAAGCTTGGAATACATCTTCCTAGATGCCTTGAGATCTTAAATTCTACTGCTTTGTGGTCGCTGCATGAGAGCCTTCAGTAGCATTATACTGCAACATTTACTCTAAACTACATTTATATTAATTTAAAATGAAGTGTTACCTCACTTTCATTTCTTGACAAATGCAGAAAACTTCCTTGTTGAGTTATGGCACAAATGGGACAATCAGCACTACGCCAAAGCAGAACTTGAGAGCTAGTAAAAATTACCACTGTGTTAAATATACATTGATTTTTGCTTTCTATTTCCTGCTGCATGAGTGAACTTAATTATGCCTCTCTTGTGTTCTTTGAAAAGTAAGAAAAAATTTTAGTAACAGAAGTTCAGTCACTGTATTGTTGTGGTAGTTGATCAAAGATAACAGAAAGCAGATTCTTTCACCACGTGAAGTTGATAGTGATTTCAGCAGGATGAGTACACCATTTATTTGGTTGTAAGAAGTCTGATGCTTATTTAGCATGGACATTTTGTTATAGGCAAGGCAGAGGAGTGTGCAGTTATGTCTGGAGAACAGATAGTTGAATAGGTGTTTATTTTTACTGTCTATACAATTGGTGGAAGAATTCTGATTAGCATTTTGCATCCATTTTGTCTGTATGCTTACACTGCTGTATGTGCCTTTTTCATTTCATTCCCCAATGATTTATCTGTATAAAGGAACTGTTCTGATGTCCTAATGTTACTTCTCTGACCTCTGGAGTCCCTGTGCAGTGTTTAGTGCCCAGTGCCTGAGTATGTGACTACTAAGACACTTGAGTAAAAAAAAAAAAATAAAAATTAGGTATTAGGGATAAATATCATAAGGTTAACCTTAAGCAATTTACAGATGTTCTATTGGAGCCTGGATAAACTTAGGGTAGATTTTCTTTCTAGGTTCATGAGTTATTGTGATAGCTGTCCACTAAACTAAGGAAGGAGGCAAAAGCAAATTCTGGTGTTTCTTTAGGTGAATTTTTATAATTTTTCTTTTAAAAGTTCTGTGAAGGACAATCAGAAACCTGGGCTGGAGTTTATCTTCATGGAGTCTTTAAATATAAATACAGAAAAAAAGCTTAGCTCTTGAGGGTTATTAAGCAGTTACAGCACTTTTTTGCAGATGCAGGCTCTGACATTCAATCAGTATATTATAGAACTGTTTGAATTTTATCAGTGAAATACAAACACTGCAGTGACAGATGTTTTAATTTGTAACTAAACAGTGTTTGAGTGCTTGGCTGTTTATAGGAAACAACAAATAAATTCTTGCCTTATGAATGATGCCTTTCTTGTATTTTATCATTGATGAGTATGTTAATGGTTTAAAATAATGAACATCAAAATATTGAGTACTGTACTTTTGATAAGGTGCAGAAGCAGTTTGGGGTTGCGTAAAAGCCTTGCTTTGAAGAAGAAGCCACTACGTTCTCCCTTACTACAAAGAGCTCTAAATGTGATATTCCAATAGTTTAATTAATTTTACTTACAAGTCAGTGCTGAGTATTTTAGAGTAGTCCCTTCCCTCTACAAAAGGATTGGGTGGTTATCTGATCATCTGATCATGGTTTAAAATAGTGTTCGTTTTCGGTGCTATTGCAGATGATAAAGGTAACACCGTAGTTGAAATGGCTGTTACCTTTCACGTACTGACATTGCTATGTCTTACCAGGGGGTCTAAGCAAGGTTCTGCAGATCTCTCGCAATTTGAATCACAACGCCACCAACCCCGCACCCCCCCCACACACACTATAGTTTATTCCCCAGAGCTGAAAATCAGTTTGCATTCTTTTTGTCATTTAAAAGATACTAAAGTTTGTCAGGAGGTCATGAACATCTTTCATAATTCAGGCTATAGACACACGGCCTCGTATCGTTACTAAGCTCCATAACTCACACAGAAATAGAATCTTCCTTTGTCCATTCACTCAGTGATACTTTACTCCAGCCTTGCTGATAATAGAACTTTCACGTAATTTCCAGTTTTCATTCTTCTTTCTTCAGCTTCCAGTCATGATCTTATTATGCCTTTTTCTCTGAAGAACTGTCTGGTATCAGAGGTTATTCTTCTTGTTACAGATCTCTAAACCTGCCTTCTGATAAGCTGTTTAGTTTGAACTTTTACTGAAGATGGATGACGTAACCCGTGTTTTCCAGACTTTGAGTTACTAGTGAGATTTTAACCTTCTCTGAAGTCATCTGTCTGAAATGAATAAAACCCATCAAGTTGCGCTCATCCTTCCAGCAGAAAACATAAAGATGGATTCAGAAGAACTGTCATTGTTACTCTCTTTTCTTTTGTAACCCAAATATGTTAGCTGAACACTCCACCTCAGAAATAAGGTGCATATCTTATTTATGATGTTATAGCCAGGTACATCGTTTAATGAAACAAATGAACAACACTGGGGCAACAAACAGTTCCTGCAGGATTGGACTAATTAGACCATAACTTGTTAGTAAGTCTGACAATTAATTCATTAATGTGATTGTGGGGTTTGTACCACATTTTTTTAATAGCTCAACTGCTGTGAGTTATTAGAGCAGTATATAGCCTTATATATCTAATCCTAATGTATCAGTACAGCACCTTTTGTCAACTGAACACATAAATTTCTTGGAGTAATATATAGCATATATAATATATAGCAGCTGTAATTTCAGTGAAAAGATTCTAAGTAATATTTCCCTGTTCTCATAATACATTTACTGAAGACTGTGCCAGTTATCCACCTGGGGAGGGAGAGGGGTAGTATGTGAGTTTGAGTCCTTCAAGCTTGTAATTACCTATGTCAGCTTTTTCATTCTCTCTGACGCACCTCCAGGCCCCTGAAACTTGCTCAGCTTTTTCAGGATTTCTTACAAATAAATATCAACAGCCCAGAGATTTTTTCATTTATTTTTTTTTTTTCAGGCCACAGATTTGCTTGGACATTTCAGTTGCTTAATTCAAGCATCTGAGAGGACTGGCTCTTTGCTAAGAGAATATGTAAACTGCATGTTTTTGAGAATGGATTGGCTACCCATTTCAACTCTGACCTGTTTTAAAACCCATTTAGATGTATAAAAGGGCAGAGACAAGGGCTGCTCCACAGAGAGTGGAAGTTTACTCTGTCAGTGCCACCCAGTAGCTGGAGTGTCTACCAGGCATCTGCACGCATCGCATCTGTCCTTATGATGCTGTACATAACACCAACATAATTATAATTAATAATAATATAATTAATATCTAAATCTTTAATGTGGCTCCCTAAGCTTCTAGAATAGTAAGAAAAGATAGTGTTTAGAAAGTCTAACAATAGTCACGAAGAGGGAAGGAACTAAAAAGAAAGCAGATCATTTTTGTTAATGAAATACCAGTCTGTTTTGTAGGTCTTAAAATAGCATCTAGCTTAAAAAGGAACACAAGGAAAGTAGTGTCTATCCCAAATCAAAATGAACTGGATTTGCAGTCCCCAGCACTTCAGCTGACCCTTCAGACATGTGCATCCCATGCAGATCTGCAGTAGGGCACACAGAGAAGACTACCCACCATGAAGGAACAAAACCACCCTCAGCACAGCTTCAATTTCTCTGAGGCCTTCCAAATACTACACAGCAAAACATTTTATACTGATTAATTCAATACCAGAAACAACTGAGTTGTAATAATGTGCTGAAACATAAGACTGGCTGTGTGCTGACCCTTAAGAAGGACTCTGAGTCAGGCTTAATCATAGCACAGCAATGATCAAGGGAGAAATGTAACTCACAAGACACTGAGCGAGGAGGTAGTAAAATTGTATACGCTTTTGGGATAACAAGGAAAGACGATGTTTAGAATGTCTGAGCCTCAGACTCTTAAAAAGTTATCCGGAAAATGTGAGCGTGTCGCCAAAGTCCGTATTATGTTGTTAAAACTAAACAAAGAACATAAAAAATACTGTGGGCCCAGGTTAATGTCTTCAAGGAATGAAGGGAAAACATCACAGCCTTTAACCAAAATAACCAGTAGCTGGTGGAAGTGACCAAAATTTACCTGCTTATTTCATTAACCCTTAAACCATCATACCTTTCAGGAAAACCGTATTTCCATAATGCAGCAAAAGTGATTCTTGGAGTCCCATGTCAGACCTTAACAAATTCTATCTACTGAAGTTTGTACTGAGCCCACAGCATTGCCAAATGACATAACTTAACACTAGGTCTTTGAGGAAGATGTGGTGAAGTTGAAAGTCATGAAGAAGAGGAAAGTACGTATTTATCTCCATTTTTTTTTTCCTGTGACTTTTTTTTCTTGCTGTCATTCCTCATCTTTTCCATTGAGAAATGTTCCTTACTTCTGGTTTATGTGGATGCATTTTCCATGTTTGTTCCTAATGGGTCATTTTCCACAATGTGGAACTCCACAAGAGCTACTGCTTTGCTGCACCCCATCTATGAGTCTCAAAATGAGAGCTATGTGCTTGACCTCTGCTCCTCAAGGAATACTTGATTAGTGTGAAAAATGAGAATTCTAGAGTTTTCTGCATTGTGCGAAAAGCAAAGGTAGCAAGACTTAAGTCGTGAGAGGGGGAAGAGCAATGATTGCTCCTTTGTAGCACATCTATTTGCCTGAATGACTTTTGCTGTGTTTTTTTTTCATTTCTTACAAGTGACCAGGGCAGTGTAGAATTTTATGTAATTGCAATTACTGACAGTTCTCAGTTAATAAAACTGAGTAAAAAATAACTTCAATTACAACAAAATTCCTTGCATTTTTTATTTAACTTTTTTCCAGTTGAGTTTATCCCAAAACTCAAATTTTTATTCTAGAATAAGCACACAGAAGTACATTTTGAAATATAAGCAATTTTGAAGTAAAGAAACTGTTTTCCTGGGGAGAAGGAAAATAAAAAGAAAACACATTTTTTTTAAATACACTTTGAACTGAAGAGGTCATTTGGCTGTAGCTATAATAGGAATTACCTATCTGTGTTTAGTTTCTCTGGCATTTATAAAGTAGTTGACATAGTTGTACAGCATCTACGTTTGAACCTGGAAAACACCAAGTCTACTTGAAATATTTAATTAAAATCTATTTAAAATTTGATTTTGTGGTACAATTTGATAGGAAGGAAAGTAATCCAGTGTATTCGGCCCCCTTTGCAGTTAAACATTTTGATTGCTAAGATTGTTGAAATGATTTTGTCAAGCGCACTTCTTTAGTGAGTCCTCATGTAAAGCAATAATTATTCTGTTGGAAAGGAGGAAGAAAGGTAGTGAAGTTCTCTAAATATAGTCCTGACTTCTCTGTGTGGCATTTTCAAGACCTTTATTAAAGCCTTACTGCACTGAAGTCTTGAGAGTCCACAGCTTGTCATATACACACTCATGTGCTCATAGTCTTTGAACTACTTTCGTGGGCATAGGAGGATGGTTATTAGTGTCTAATTGTATATAACATCAGTTTCAGAAATTGATTTGAACTTATATTGGAAAGTGAACCAGAAAAAGCATTTTTGCACATTCTGTGAGTAGATATACCTTCTGAATCCATAAAACAGCTGGCTACCTTGCAGTCAGATGAATCAAATATAACCCTCAACAGCTGGTCATTAGACACAAAGACCCAGTAAGAACTAATTCTTTTGGCTATCATGACAGATTTTATTTAATATTAAAACCCTCTATTTAAGGCTGAACAAGTTACTCTTCAATTCACTATCCTTGTCAAGATAAAAATAAAGATTCTATATATGAATTACAATGGGGCACCTTTGGGGATATTTAAATCTTCCAAAAATAGTCCAAGATTCTGACCACAGCTAAATCCTTATTTAAAGTCCTTGAATGCTGGATTTGTGTAAATTATTTTTAACTTCCTTTGTTGTGCTGATTCTGCCCCCTTGGAAACAATTTATGAATTTATGTTGAATCCTCAAATAGATCTGGTTGAAATATCTTTGAAAAGAGTAAACACCTTTGAAAAGATGAATCATAACATTTCAGTGATTTCTAAAATGCTTCAGTTTTTCATTTTGGAAAAAAAATGTATTTTGAAACCAAAGAAAATTTTAAAGGGTTTTGAAAAGTGACTAAGTAACCCAGGAATTAAATGAATCATTTTATTGACTGAAAGTAGGATTAAAAAAAATTGGAGTTTTCCCATTTCATTTCATCAGCTAGGTGAAAAAAAAAATAACCTATCAGAATTTCTATTTGGAGTCAATTAGAACTCCTTTTTCCTCTAGTCTTACTTTGGTTTGACTGCCTGTATATGTTCATTATTTGCATAGTATTACTCCTGGGTTGTAAAGTCTAATAACCAGCACCTACAGGTAACCATGACATATGATCACTGGAAACTTCCTTATTTATGAACTCAATCTTCAAAATTCCTTAGGTTTTCTTCACTTCCTACTACTACCGAGTGTTTCTCAGTTTTTACTAGAAATTTCGTTTTCAGCCTTAATTTTCATAGGTAATTTATGATCATATGGTTTGTACAACTTGTGATAGTCTTGATTATGGGTTAAATACCTCTTCTTCACGATTATCCCAGTTTCATCTTTCAATTTCATCTTATGTTGAATACACTGCCATGACTTAATTGGGCCGTCTTTGCTTTTGCTTCAGATTAATTTCTCCTTGAACAGTGGCCAAAATTGTACGCGGTATACAGGACGTAGTTTCCAGACAGTGCTGCTAATATCTCCCTGTCTACACTGGAAATACTTCATCTATTAAAACCCAAGATCATACTCAACATTTTTTCCACAGCAACCTGACACTGATGGTTTTTAGCCATTCTTGACCCACCCATATGCCTCTTTTTTCTCCTCTGAATAGTCTCAGCTTAAAGCCAAAATTATTAATAGGATGTAGTCTTTCAGAACTCATATCTAGCTCCTTCTTGGTGGTTGGGTATTTCTGAATTGTCATTGACACGTTTCCTCTCTTTGGGAAATTGCTGCTTTCAAGGCTGTAAAAGAAACCTCTGGATTTAGTCTGCTTTCATGTGTCTGATTACAGACAGTTTTCATAGATTTCTCTTTCTTTTCTTGATACATGTATGTTCTTCACATATATGTTCTGGATACTTGGAAAATACTGAAATCTTTTGCTCCAGCTCAGACTTCCCCTCCTCTCTTTTCAGAGAGAGGCGAAACTCTAGTATTCCCTTGGAATGACTGACATTATTAAATGTCTATATGCAACTATCTCTTCAAGTGCCACTTCTCTCAGTGATTTGTAAAGATTACCAAAAGGTACTACCTCCATCACGATAAGGGTATTAAGCTTTGCAGTTGGTTCCATGTTAGATATGGTACTTTCTGAGTATATTTTTAATTTCCTATTAGTCATGCTGTCTTTCACCCTCAGTTATGCAGCAAAAAAAAAAAAAAATATTTGGAAAACAAGTCAAATATTAATTTAGGTTTTGGCTCATTTTAAATTGTTCAGCATTGAGGTCCTTATCTCATCCCTTGTAAATGCCCTTTGTCATCCCAGATTTTTTTGTCTGTGCTCAGACCAACTATGTCTGCGATAGTACCACAAAGTCCATCACATCAAGTAGGATATGAACTCCGGAAGTTTTTAATCTTTAGCTTAAACAAATTCCACATCCATGCTCCATGTTCTCATCCCTTTCAAGTCTCTTCTCAGTTCAGAACAGATACAATCACTCATTCCTATGTTATGTTTTCAACTGCTGTCAGAAAACACTTTCAAGACTTCCAAATCGCATGTTTCAGTTACAGTACCCCTTGATGTACCCCTTTGCCAACTGTGTGACACGGAGCAAAAACCTTGAGCCCAGTTCAGGTACCTTAGTGTGAAAATATTGATCTTTTTTTCCTGGCTATTTCGTAATATCTATGTACAGTATATGCGTAATTGCTGTTTACTATGAATTGTTGATGATAAGGCTGGATAAATTTTAGGTTTAATTTGCACAGGATTGAATGCCACCAGTGAGGGGTACTCCAGGTGTGTGCGGCACTCCGGATGTGTGCGACTTGAACTCAGTGGTACCACTGCTTCAACAAGGAGGGGGAAAGAGCGAGGAGGCAGTTTTTCATCTCTGTATCTTATCTGGCAGTGTTAGCTGTGGGAGCTCATCCACTCCTTGGCAAAGACTTGCGTCCAGAACTTAGAAGATCTCTCTCTTACATCGTGTAGGTGTCTAAAGCCAAGTTGCATTTCATCTTTTAGTATAAATACTTCCATCTAAAATTTAAGGCATTTCTCTTTTCTTCACCGTTCCTTCTGCTATGTGCAGATCTTAATAAACACTGAATGAATTTTGCATATTGGTTTTGGGACTCAAATGAGTAAAGACACTAGACAGATGCAATATCCTTCAGTAGCCAAAATAATTAATTTTTGTGTCAGGCTCCTGAAAACAGTACCTAATACAAGAATCCCTAATAAGTAGTGTCCCCAAAAATGTTAAACTGTGAACACACAACCTCTTCCATGAAAGAGGCTAAATGTTCCCTCTATATATGTTTGCGTCTGTTATATATCAATATTTTTATGTATTCTGTGGACATAGCAAAATGACTCCAGGCTCGGTAATTGGTTTCTGTATCAGTTTGATTAGTGCATAACAGAAAATGGAAAAAAATAGATACTTTGAAATTACAGAGGTAAAACATCAGCTATGTTCCCCCTTCTGTTTAAAACCTGTTTAGTTTTGGTTATATCTTATAGACCAGTGTAATGAGGATTGAGAATACTGCTGCAGCGTGTAATATTCACACCCTGCCAAGAAGAATTCATTCCCTCAGCCTTCCTGAGGGGAGTTTTGATTTTGGCACCTGAGGAAAAGGAATCATTGATGACCTCTCCTGAGTTACAGAGAGGTGGTCAAAGGCTTTTATGAAGATCATATGTGAGCACAGACAGGTGAAAATCAGATTTCTTCTTTCTCACTTCCCTGTGTGCAGAGGTAAGACAGGGTTTTTTTTGCTGAGCGTATTTCTCTTGGGACAGTTCTTCCTCTCAGCAGGGAGGATGCTTCTACTCACTTCACTGAGAGGATCAAGAAAACAGCTGTGCAGACCCATGGTAACCCTTTCTGATGTCTGCCTGCCAAGTCCTTTATAGAGACCTGGGAACACTAACTCAGGAATGCACGTCAGATTGGGATATACCTGGCTGGAGAGCAGCCCTATGGAGAGGGACCTGGGAGTCTTGGTGGACAGCAGGCTCAACATGAGTGAGCAGTGCACTGCAGTGGCAAGGAAGGCCAGTAGAATGCTGGGTTGCATCAACAGGGCATCACCAGCAGGGACAAGGAAATCATTGTACTGCTGTACATGGCACTGGTCAGGCCACACCTTGAGTACTGCGTTCGGTTTTGGTCTCCACTATACCAAAAAGATGAGGAAAGGCTGGAGACGGTCCAGAGAAGGGCCACAAGGATAATCGGGGAACTAGAAGCCCTGCCGTATGAAGACAGACTGAGACATCTGGGCTTGTTCAACCTTGAGAAGAGAAGGCTTAGGGGAGACCTTATTATAATGTACCAGTACTTGAAGGGTGGCTACCAAGAGGAAGTAGACTGTCTTGTTACAAGTCGCATGTAGAAAACGAGGAGGAAGGGCTGCAAGTTGCTCCAGGGGAGATTCTGGTTAGATTCCAGACAAAAGTTCTTTACGAGAACAATTAAACACTGGAATAGTCTCCCAAGGGAAGTGGTGGAGTCCCCTACACTGGGCAGTTTTAAGACATAGCTCGACAGGGTACTAGGCCATCTCATTTAAACATTATATGTAAAAGATTGGACCTTGGATCCTTGAGGTCCCTTCCAACCTGGCATTCTGTGATTCTGAGACCATCCTGCTGCATGACTATGAGCTGGACCTCCTTCTTGGTACTCTTCTAGAGCACGGTGTAGCAGTTTCATCTAGACCTGCAGGTGCTATTGGTAGCCTGTTCTCCTTTGGGACAGTCCTTTTCTCTACGTTTGCTGTGACCTTTCTGACAGACCCAAAGCGTGGTCCATGGTATCACAGGATGTGTCTACATTAACATTTTAGTTCAGGTCTTTTGAAGTTTTCCCCACTGGCTGTTATTTGGTTTGCACCATGAACAGTGTTGCAGCACCTTAAGTGGTTTTCTCTGGAGAGAAAGAAACTGAGAAGAAAAGTTTGCATCTAGTGTACTCCAGCCGTTCAGAGCTGGTATTCAGTCCTCAGGACCAATCTTGATTTGGGCTGCAATTAAGTTGCCAAATTCCCATGTTGTAAATACCAAGTCCTCAACACTAGCTGTTTTGCTTTTGCACCACATTATTTGTCCATTGTTCATGTCAACACAGCTGTGGTTTAGCAGGTGTATCTGGCAAAGCAGATGAGGAAGGGTGTTGTCAGGGTGTCTCAGAAACAGCCCCTTTCCTCATGCTCTTCAAATGAGTAGTGGCACAGAACAGAGGTTCTCATTGCACATACCTGTGAACAATTATAAAATGAACAGTTCTGTGAATGGCATGGCCTATTGCTGAGAGGGAAAGGGGCAAGATAAATTAATAAAATTGTGACTTAAACTATATTCCATCCTGCACCCATCCTATTTTGTGTTTATTTATTTATTTATTTATTTATTTTTAATATCACATCAGCTTTACTGCTCCAGAAAGGAGTTGATTTGATTTCTTGAAGGGGTAATAAACTACATGTGTATTAAGTTAATTATTGTAAGATATGAATGCAGTGTAAACCATCTCCAAAGGCTAGTTTAAAATTAAAGGGAGGAAATGTAAGTAGCGTAGAGTAATGCATGGATTACAATGACATATACAGTATTGACACTAACAAAATTTTCATTTTGTAGGAAGGGGAAAATAATTTGAGATACTAATACTAAATTAATCATAAATATACGCTATATAAGAAAATATGATCTGGGGGAATCACCTCCATTTTGTCAAGTATTCTACTATTTTTGGAGATTGTATTAGTTGGATATATTGAAGTACTATTCTTCCACTGCTAGTTTCCTAATTGGTAGTTACTTTACACACTCTGACACAATGATAGTTATCTTGGTTTGTTACTGAAAGATTGTTGGGCGGCTGCGTGCATTTTATCAGGATTTGTAATTTGGTGGATCCAAAAACTGGAAAGTGAGTCCCATGCCCCATTGTAGGGAACTTGAATAATTCCAGAAATAGTTTGATGGAAGTCAATGAAACTGGTCAGATGAGTGTCCACTGCTTGGTACCATTGTTTTGCCATCTGGATGAAAACTAGAATAAATTTCAATGTCTGCTTCAGCTAAACATGAATAAGTAGCAATTTCTGTTGCGCATTAATGTTCAACATGAATTGTGTGAGTGCACTGCCAGCTAGGCTGTTGATACCAGCATGGCTGCAAATGTGCACACACTTCACTGCAGGACTGTAAGGAGCTGTGTTAGTGCAAACGAACAGTTTGTTGCTTTTGCCACTACACTTCCCCCTGATTACACTGCTTGCTTTCTGACTCTATGAACTCAGTGGTTTCTCTAAAATGGGCACTGTTTTGTGGCAATGGAAAATAAGCTTAATACTAAACCAAACTGAGGACGTGTTGGCCTTGAAGGGATGAGGAATTATGAACACTAGCACCACAGACAGTTGAAAGAAACAGCGTGGGAGTCACAATTATGGGTTCGAGAACCTATTTTTCTTTTTTTCTCCCACACACGTTCATCTTTTGTCATATTCTCTTTCACTAGTTTGCAAATTTCAAGTGTTTCTCAGAATGTCCTTCTGCTAAGGAGATTCATACAAATATTAACAGCAACCCAGAATCTGTTGTCTGCATTTATTCACATCTCCTTCCCAAAGCAGTGTGGCAATAATGTTTACATGGCAGGGAAGGATAGCCCAAGTTAAGGTATAAATTTATGTGCCGACCAACATGTGGGAGCTGAGACTATGAAGGAGACATTAATTCAAAGAATGCAGTATGCTACCAGAGTACCCTTTTGAATCAAAGCACCATATTTTAAATATGCTTAAATTTAGCTTGGTTTCATTCATGAGAGTGGCTTAAGTGCTGGATAGATTGTCTCTATTGTAACTGAACACAAAATTTGCCCCTTTATGGATGCTCTGTTTCTTTTATGTGTTAGTGCCTTCTTCAGGAAATTCTGTATTTAGTACATTACAGGCCTTTAGGATGTTAAGAAGGTTCTCCTCTGGAATTCAACTATGCGTGTTTTGAGTTTCAAATCAAGAATCTGCAGAATTTTTCACATGAGCAATGCTATTTTTCCTAGTCTATGTGGTTTCAGTTCACATGGCTAAAGTCTTATGTAGGTCTAATTAAAACAGAAATATCTTCTTGTGGCCCTGTCAAAATTTAAGCAAGACACCTTATCATGGAAAATGTTTGATGTCCTTAATCACAATCAATAATAATTGCTGTAATCAGTAATTAAAAGAGAATTTTCCTGCGTTCCAATGCCTCAAGCACCTAAATTCTCTTTTGAGCAATAACTTTAAAATTAAGAGGCAATATAGGGTTGCATTTTCTCATGCCTTAGCTCCAAATGAGCCATTAGCATTCAGCAGCAGATAATTTGGCCCTGTGAGTTGTGGTTTGCTTAGGCAAGGTTTGCCAATTAAGCAAAATGAGCCTCAGAGTTGTCAATAGCACTGATAATGTAGCAAGCGTTTTCGATGAGGTCATCAGCTCTTCTAGGAAGTAAGAGGTGTCTGAAGAACACAGTCTGACAAATTTGTACTTGGTGGACTCACGTGCAAAGGAATAATTCTGAAATTAGAAGCAAAATGATGAGCCAGAAATAAACCTAGTCAGCTTTATATGAAATATTCTCATCATAAGCTGTAGTCGGCCTCATGTCTGTAGTCAACACAAGCCTGCGGTATGTGCTAAAGAGAGTAAGGGTCAGTACTTGCTTAGACTTGTAGTCTCATTGTGATTCTATGTCAGCAGTGCTTGAAGATCAGCACATTTTCTTGTTTGCTTGTCTCTCCTCCGTTTTGTCTTTCTCAATTTTTTTACTGGCGTATGGAACTGGAAGCAATACAACTCAGCAGCTCTTACAGAGCTGGAAGTGTGAAGAAGAGCAGCTGCTAATTTGATCAAAATGAGAATGTAGTCAGAGATCTGAGAAAATAATTACAGTAATTGTTCTGCAAGGGCTTATGCTGTCTTCTTCACATCACAGAGAAAGCCATCCATGGGACAGTTGAAACCATGGTGAGCTTGAGTTAATTTAACCAGCATTTTTTTTAAAAGAAGAGATGAAACTGGAGGATATACCTAGCTTAGGTCTTTTGACCTTTTTTGGGTTGGGTTTTTTTGAGTACTACGATATTATATTGGAATATATAGTTAATCACAAATCAATTTAAAAAGATTTTTCCAGGACATTGTACCATTTTAAAGATCTTAAACTGATTTTGTACCGCTTCAGAAAAAGACACGAGACAGAAAGATGAAGATTTACTTATAGTTCTTAACCTTGTAACATTTCCAATAAAGTGCACTTTGCTTAACTTCATCTCTGAGTTGAACTACCTCCTATTCATGACAAAAGAGAGTTGCCAGTTCCCCTTGTGGCTCCTAGACTGGTTTGATGTTACAGAGATGTGCTGCCCTCTTTTGTTTAGCTGTAAACAGTAAGAGAATTGATGAATCTTCAACGTAAGAACCACTGAGATGGTTTTCATCCAGACCATTAATTTCCTCATTCTCTGTCACAGCCTGGCAGCAGGAACCACTTTGATACCTGTATCGCTGCAGGGATGGTGAGCTGCTGCATGAAGGGAGGAGCAAAGGGCAGTGAGGGGAAAGCTTCTATATGTCTAATGCAACTTCTACTCCCTCCCTCCCTTATGTCAGATTGTATCTTCAACATATGTTTCTGGAGGAGGTAACTATGTCCTGGTATTTCCAGAGAGCCTGAATAACATTAGACAATATGAGTAAACCTAAGAGAGATGAAAATTACCCTTACTTCTAAACCTTTTTGACAGAAAAAAAAAATGTATTTTTGATTAAAAGTTTTGGGGTTGTTTTTTTTGGTTTTGTTCCTGTTTCTTTTTCAAAAAATGCTGACCTTCCATGAAAGGTTTTGGATTTCCATCAAAACCAAAAGTTTGTGAAACGATCTCAAGGAGAGCTGCAATGTTTTCACTTGGCCAGTCTGCTATATCATTTCATGGAATTTATAGAGCAGTTTATTTGTGGTGTCATCCTCAACGTCAATACATGTTCCTCCAGTTTCCTGTTCTCAGTTTTCAAAAGCGTAGTCCATCAGAAGGTATTGTGGCACTGGGGAATCTGGCTTATAAAGGAGAATAGAAATGAGAGATACAGGAGTGGTACTGACCAGCAGAAACATTTCCTTGGGGGAAGTGGTGACGAACTTCTGGCTAGCCACAGTCATGCCACATGGGGCCAGTTTGTGTCCTGGACAGTGAATTTATGAAAAAAGATTAAAGGACAGACATCTCCTCCATCACATAAGATGGATGACAAGAGAAAACTTTTCGCTTACATCCCCAAAACAATGACTAGAGAAACAGAGTAAGCTAGCAGTAAACTGCTGTTCCTGGGAAATCGAAGGCAGACAGGACTCCATTCCTTTGCTGGGATACTCCCTGTTTGATTAGAGCCCTGTCTGAACACTGTCAAGATACTGTCATTGCAATTAAAATGAAATTAAACTTAAAACTTTTCATCTGCACCAGGTTTTGAGTCCATTTGACTGATGTGAGAGACTGCACTATAATCTTTGCATGTTTTCTCCATTGGGGAAAATCAAGCTCAACTCACTGTGTTCCAACTGACAAGACTGCCAAGAGGAAATGCTCCACATTGTATTTAAGTACTAATAGCAGTATACTTAGAAAATCTTTATCCTTTCCACCATGAATGCCTTCATTTACAATGAGAAATGTGTTTGTGTTTGGATAGCTGTGATACCAGTATGGAAAGATTGCAGACAGAGAGAATGGGAGACAGGGAGGAAGGCAGGAAGGCAGGAAAGAGAAAAAAAGAATGACAGAAGAAAAGAAAGAAAAGAAAGAAAGAAAGAAAGAAAGAAAGAAAGAAAGAAAGAAAGAAAGAAAGAAAGAAAGAAAGAAAGAAAGAAAGAAAGAAAGAAAGAAAGAAAGAAAGAAAGAAAGAAAGAAAGAAAGAAAGAAAGAGAAAAAGGAAAGAAAAAGAAAGAAAGGAAGAGAAAAAGAAACAAACGAATAAACGAAAGAACAAAGACAGCAGTCTGTTCTGGCAGTGTATGGTTGATTGGGAAGAAAGAATTTCAAATAAATCGCATTTGGAGTAGGGACTAATAACCTGCCTACATACAAACCATTAGTTCTAGCACCCAGCAGTTCAAAGCAGAGGATTTCATCCTTACTGTCCCACCTGGGTGTTTAATGGTCTTTAGATGTGCTTGAGTCTAAGTACCAAAGGGCAACTGAAGCACTACCTATTGCTCGCAGTGACCTTTGTGGTGAGCTCCTGGCTGTTCCTCACTAACACCTATAGATTTTGAATGACATGATTTACTCTTTTAACAGAGAAGACCATTGTAGATATATTGAGGATCTTAGATGAAAAAGCAAGTAGAGTTAAGCTTATTCAGTATCTCTAAAACACACTTAGATGATGCCAGTCATTCTACTGCAGTCAAGCAAGCCAGGAAAACTAAAGCAACATTTCTTGAAAAGTGCAGAGGGAAATAATAAATGATGTTCTTATAGATTTGTTTGGCTTTGTTTTGTGCCTTTTTGGAAATGTGTTGGGGGAAGAACATCACCAGGACTCCTACGCCAGCACTTTGACACATGGAGCCCTGAGTTCTTCTGCAGGATTTTATTTTATTCCTGTGGATGTGTGGCTGTCATCCATGCTAGTCAAACTCAATCAGCAGAAGGAGTCAACTGCTCTGTATTAACTATTGTTCTTATGACTGTGGTATTTTGTAATAGTTTTTTAAGATCTGCACTGACTCATAAAATGCATATCTAATCAAAAGTAAATTAAACTGCGTATACTGATTTGATATTAATGACAAAATAACATTTATGACAGCAGAATAGTGATGCTCTCTGTTACATAAGATTAAAAAAAACAAAACTCCAGTGTTTTCTTCATTTTCTCAGTATATGTTATATTATGTCCTTAGACTGAACTTTATATTTTTGATTAGTGGTTTTATTCAAGATGATTTAATATATAGCAGATAGATACATGTTTTTTAATCTGAGTCCTTAAAATTTTCTATTTCATACACTTCAGTGGAGTAGGAGTTCATACATATCCATAGTTTGATGAAATATGCTAACGAGTTCTTTGTATTTTTAGGGAATCTTTATCAATTTTTGCAAGCTTTTTAATCTATTATGTAGCACTTAAGGTTATAAAACTGCTACAAGTAGTTGTCTATCTGATCAGCATTAATACAGCTATCTTTTCTCTGCTCTTTTGATACTTTCGTTGAAAATGTGTGTCAGCATTTTTTTCAGGGAGTTATAGTTTAACTATAAATCTGATTAATAAACTGGTGACTACAGAAATAACATCAGTGTAGTGAATAAAAAACCAAAGTAGGTTAAACTGACTGATAGGGATGCTGGTCGGTGTAGATACCCGCATGAGCTACAAAACCTGCTCAAGAAGCCAATTAATCCTCTTTAACGCAGTGTGGCAAGTTCATATACTGAGTTATTGAGCTTCAAGGTAGCTTCTGTCCACTTCAGTCGCTGTGGCTTCAGACCGAGCTGTCGGAAAACAGGGGTGTATTATATATTTAAGAAGTGCTTTCTGTGTGTAACAGACCCAGAATGCCCTCATCCCAAAGAAATAAGTCCTACAACATTCCAGGAGGCTTCAGCTATTAAATCACAACAGGATTTCTCTTTTCCAAAGGGACTGAAGCATATTTTGTTTTTACAAAAGTAGTTCTTCAGTCTCTAGTTGCAATCCCTCTGAGAATGTGCATGTGTGTTCAGCTACTAGCCCCCTAGATGCACTGTTACCTAAACCCAGCACCTCTGGAGAGACACATCTTCCTGTCTTTACTCAAGTGGCTTTTGCCAAACAGAAACCAATAATTTTTTCATTGACTCCGTTGGGAGTCATGAGTGAGTAACTAACTCCTATATTTTATCTTCCAAAAGATTCTCCTCATCTGTTAATAAGTAATGCTTGTGAAGAATTTTTTAAGTTTTGCCTGACTATTAATCCTCACAGCAGCCCCAGGAAGTAGGTAACATTATCTTCATGATTTATATGTGAGAAAACCTACCTTTCAACTTGTCACAGTGTCCTACACAGTGTCACTACTTGTCACTAGTATAGTCAAGGTTAGAGCAAAGGGTTCCAAATTTCCCATCCTGCCTCCTCTCTTACAGACGCCCTGCCATCTGCTATGCCTAACCAAGGGCTTTTTCCTTAAGATGTGCATGTTTGATGTAATCAGAACAGTGAAAGGATGGAGAGTTCCCTGAATTCATCATTTGCGCTATGCTAGCTGGTTCATTACTGGATTTTTACCTCTTTTGTATTCTCTTTTTTTTCTTTCGATACTAATTAGAAAATAAAGAACTAGAAAGCCTGTCGTGATGTCAAGGAGACAATTAAGAAGTACAAAATGAATCTAGATTGTAATAAGAATTTATTACTTTTATTATTAAATTATAATTGTATAATTGTAATTCTTGAAGTGGAAATATGCAAATGTATAACACTGGCGTATCATCACACCTCTGGCAAACTGTTTCTCAATATCATAAAAAACAAAACAAACTCCAAAATATTAATTAAAATGTTTTGCTAATTGACTCTTTTCTACATGTGGGAAATCCCGTTGGCTTTTCTAGAAAGTTATCTTTGCACTCTAATTGTGCCAGTGGTTGGTTACCTTATTAGACCCAAACATGCAGCCCTTAGGTGGTCCTAGATCCTCAAAACTGATAGTGGATTTCATCCTTTACAGCACAATTGGACCAAAATGTCTCTGCCATGCAGATATGGCCTTTATTCTCCTGTGATTTGGTCCCCAGATGCTACTGCAATGAATTCAGAGTTCTGCATTAATCAATAATAGCAATAGAAAAATGCTTTCCATATACTTTAATGTTGTGCTGTGTATACTGTTGAATGGGAACTACTTAGTCTAATTTAATGGAAAAGACTTAACTTATATTGCCATTTAAAAATATTATCTGAATGTTCCTGTATTAGAACATCAGGAATGTTATATTACCATAAGATGAGAGATTTTAATATAAATTTGGCTGAAATGTATCTCATTTTTAAAGAAACAGCAGTGCCTACTTCACTTTTTCAAGAATCCAGTGTAAAGGAAAAAAAAAATTATCTTGTACTTCTTTGGGTGTTTTTTATGATCTGTGTTGTGATAGGCTTCAGAATAAACAACAGTGCTTTCTCCTTGCTTGCTAAAAGCTTATTTAAGGAAATTATTCTGAATGCCATACACTTGGAGATGCAAAGCTTTTTTATTCCATCTTGAGAGAGACATTAAATTGCTATTGTTTGTCTCCTGTGCTTTCATAAGTGGTGCTTAATGATTATTTATTATTACATTTAAACACATATGCATGCATATTTATTGCACCTTTGTAGACCTTATTAGCTCTGTTTAAGCAACTTAAATATCAGAGGGTAATTAAAAAAGATAAAATGGATATAATTGATGCTGATATTTGCATTTGATAATGAAGGAGCTTTTGCGCTTCTACCAAGACATTTAAATGATAGTTTTACACATTTATCAAATATTCTAGACTAAAACTCAGAGCAAGTAAAATGAATATGTTTCTTTGAGAAAAGTTTCTGGGCTGTACAGTAATTTTTTGAAATACACAGTTGTAGAAATGACAGCGTTTTAGAACTATAGTAATACCTAACTGTGAAATAAACATTAATAAAGTTCATCTATGAAACACAGAGCAGTCTGAAAGATCTCATTCCAAAGCAGAGAAACCCACACTGTGTAAAGGTACTTCTTTTGCTGTATTCTCGCTTGTAAAATTCTGCCCTTAAGTCACAAATTCATCTTCTGCCAGTAAGCTAGAAATGGAAACACCATTGCCTGGGAGTGAATAAATTTTATTTGGATGCAGTTTTATTTCTCTAGTACATTTTTAAGCTAACTTTTTATTTTTATAGACTGAGAGAGTGAGGAGGAGACTAAAACGAGAATTTCTCAAAACAGAGTGTTTCCTTCAGATGCATGTTGGCTGTCAGAACATCACATAAAGAAATCATTCATACATGCCCTGGTAAGCTGGAGTTCATTGAAGTGACTCTGTGCTGCCCATAGGATTTCTAGCCCACAGGCAAAACATTCTTCTGGCAAAATGCTATCAAATGCCTACTTAGTCTGTTCACTTAATGAGCTATTCATAAGTGAGTGCCTTGTTTTTTAAAAGCCAAAGGAGCTCTATGTTCCTGACACTCCAAGATCGCCATCCCTGGATTGCAGAATGTGTTTCCTTTTGCAACAGGAAGGCAAGAGTAGGTTATTTTAATATAGAATTTTTTGATATTTTTTTTTTTTAATAACAAAATATGTCATAGTATGAATGCTCTGTGTGAAAAGATCTCACTGCATCAAATGTAAGCTGTCCTTCATGGGTATGACATCTGAGGGACAGAGAAGAGCATTGCAATATGAGGCATTCTCCAGGTTTACATTTTTTGCTGTTATTCACCCAGCTGTGTTATCTTTAAAGGGAGAGATGAAGAATTAAATGTTCCCTCTGTTTGTTTTTATCTCTTTTGCATTTATAGTCATAATGTGTGGAGCTCAAAATTTCATTTTGCATGATCCAAACATGGAGTTAAAATATTTGAGAATGTAATTGAATTTACAAAACTGATAAAAAGATTTAGGATTTATTGAAAAAACTACAAATATGTAAAGAGTAACAAATTCTGTCTGTGTTGTTCATATGCATTACCAAAGGTTAATCTTATTTCTGATGTTACATCTTTTTAGTTTTAATTATGCTATTTTTTCTTGACTTCAAAGGTTAGACTCTCTTTAAGTGAATAGTAAGTAGTTCCAATGATACTAGTGCCTTAGTTTTGCATATGCTACACAATCGTTTCCTAGTGTACGTTTAGAGGTGGAAACAAGTATTATTCAATGAGGGATTGTCATAGGGCCATAAGATATAATATTGTGTGAATTAAAAAATGTTATTTCCACAGGTAATTTTCTCATCATGTCAATGCACCGTTACATAGAGTGTGAATTTCCTTTCAGTTCTCCTAGTCTATGGACTGTCATCTTCCCTGCACCTGTTTTACTGATGACTCAATTCTCACCTGCTGTCTTCTCCAGCTTTCTGCTTATCTCTTGTTGTTGTCCTGAGCCATTTTATTATCGTTATTCTTCCTCCGTGTTTCATTAGCTCTCCTTCTCCTCAGCACACTCCCTTTCAAATTCCAACTCAGCCTCATCTCCACCACTGCTTTCTCTGTTCTTTTTCTACATGTTAGCTTAGAAACCTCATGGATGATTTTCTAGGCTTGTTTTTGTTTTGTAAAAAGTAAAAGAAATGAAAAAAAAAAAAGATATTTGCTATTATTTAAAGCATGTACCCTCTAAATGTTATGCTAGATAACAGTCGGGTATTGTATTTGTAAATAATACTTCTAGGTGCAGGCAGGCACTCAAGTGACACATTGCCATCCTGGTACTTGTAGATCCCACTGACACTGTGTGTAAAGCTCTGGCCTAACCCGTTTCCACAGTCCCATCTACTTCCCATCCGTGTTCCCTGTCTACGAAGATGACTTCATGCAGAAAGCCGGGCTGGAGTCTCAAACTCCCAAGAGGGTGACTGCCCAGGCATGTTCAGCATCTTTATCCCAGGCCACAGCCTCTCACTCCTTTTGGCCTCAGGAACGGGCGCTGCCAGGATCGAGTGTTGTACAGCTGTCCGGCAGCGGATATCCGAAGTGCCAGTGCCCCATAGCACAGCGTGGGCCCTCTCCTTGGAGCAGCGGGATTGCCTCCTGGCAATAGCAACGGGAAGAGGTTCAGGTTGCAGAACTGGCAACCTACAGCACACTTTTAACTCTGCAGCATTGTCACCAAGGGGACAGTTGGTCCTGGGGACACAGGCACAAATGCCACACTGCACTCCTCAGAGTGCACAGGCAATGTTCTTCATAGCTCTAGAGGCCAGAGGTAGGCTGGGGATAAAAGCCAGATTCTCTTCTCCCACTTGAAGTGCTTGCTGAGTCTGCTCTATTTGATTCCATTTCATTGGAATCAAATTTCCTTTGTTGCCGTCTAGTACTGCATAGTTCAGAAAAGGAAAACTAAATACTGTTTTTTTTCTGATCTCACTCCCTTTGCAGAATGTCCACAAAGGAGTCAGGCTGGTTGAGTTCTGAACTTTGTGTAATTGCCATTGAAAGTTCCCATATTTGCCAGAGCTATTAACTCTTAATAAATTTTACGCTATCAGATTCCTGAAAGTCACTGATGTGCTTTTACAGATCACAGAAACAGATTATTTTGTTGATTCAATGCATCCTTTTGCTTTCTCAGTAAATTTTATCTTCCTTACTCTAACAGACCATTATTATTACTTTTTAGTAAACAACTTGTTTGAAGGAGGAACTGATTTAAGAGTGCTAAGCCATACACTGGAATAGACAGTGTGGATTTATGGCAAATAAATAAGCTCATCATCATGATCTTTAGCATATTACAGTCTATTTGCTTACTCATTATCTCCTTGAAATGGAAAACCCTTACAAGCAATAAAAACAATCTCAAAGAGACATCCCATACTTGTATAAATAGCTATACTCATTGCTTTTTTACTAATTCATATCTCTGATGAAGTGAATTTAGTACCCTGTAGCTGAAAATGAATCATGAAAGTATATTGAGTGCCACCAAGCTAGCATCGACATCACGGTGAATGAACTTGCCCTCTTCCACTGTTTCAGTGGTAATTCCTCATTATTCATCTCATAAGAAATGGTGTCTTGTCTTACATCTTAGGAAAAAAATGATTGCTTAGTAATGCCAAAGTATTCTGTAAAATGATATAATTAATGCTCTTCTCACTAGATCTGCTGATGGAATTAAAGTCTTATTCAATTTCCCTGTGGAGACACAGTGAACCAATATCTTCAGCAATAATTTTTAAGCAGGAAGCTTTCTGCTTATCTCAGCTGTTTTCTATAGTCATTTCAAAATGCACATTAAATATTTGGAAAGAGGTTATAATGTAGGTAGATTTTCCCGAAGTCACTGAGGATTCTTTCACTGAATACAGGTTGTGGTGGAGCTCTTTCCCTTTCTACCATCCGAGATCATTTAGACTTCTTCAACTTTATTATTGTTTAGTATAACTTCATTTAGACTTCTTCAACTTTATTATTGTTTAGTATAACTAGTGCCAGATAATATGACACTTCCTTAATTGAGTGCAAGTAGGTCTGTGTTCCTCATGCCTTTTATTGTTTTTGGACAACCACCTGCTGCAGACAGTTGTTATATCTACTGCAAATATCAGCTCAGATAGCTGACAAGACTCACAGCATTTAATTAAATTGTTATTGCAGGTTAACTTCTTGATTCCTTTAATTGGTGCTTTTTTTTTTCTATGTGAAATCATAAAGAAATCTTGAACGTCTCTTCTTCTCTTTTACATGTCTTTATTTTAAACGTGCCACACAAGATAGCAGTAGAGCAGAAAATATTTTCATATTGGAAATTAGATACAGAATGCAATATAAGCACCTTGCCACTGAATAAGCCTTGCAGCTTGTTTTGCTTGCTCTTGGGGCAGAAGATGGTGGCAAAAGTGAGCAGCGGCTCAGGGCAGTCTTTCTTCTCACTACTGCATGCTGGGCTACCATATACTAGCTGGTCTTCGCTCAGCGTCCTGCTTAGTGGCTCCTGTCTCTGCCTTGCTGATTTTGATTTCTCCAGACTGTTGACTGAACTTTTAAAATAAACCTAAAAGACTGGTTCCTCTTGCTCAGCTTTTTGATTGCTTTATTTGGAGTAAAAAATGTAGGTGAAACTATTACATACGTCATTCTGAAAAAAAAATACTTAACTTTTTTTTCAAGGAAAAATAAGTCACTTCCAATCTGCTCTATACTGAGAAGAAATCAAGCAGACACTTGCAGGGTGAAAACAGAGTATATGTCTGTAAAACCTTTGGAAGTAGTAGAGTCAGTCAGTTTTTGGATAGACTTTCACCATAATCTGCAAAAATGTGGTTATTTGCATGCAAACTTCTGCATAGTGTAAAACATCATACCATGTTCTAGCATGAAGCGGTACCCTTTTCGTTTGTACCTCTTCTAAACCTTCCCTTCTCTATAACACAGGGGCTGTAACTGAGTCTTTTAAGGCCCAGTCCTATATATTATAAGCAGCTGGAAAATTTCACACACCCACAGAAGGTTCCAATGAACACAAAATACCACAGAACAGATGCCAATACGAGATATTTTTAGCAGCACATGTCACAGTTGCTGTTTGCCTCTCCCGTGACAGCTAATGAGCTTTGAATGGCTGGGAGAAATAGTGCATCCTGCAGTAAAAGCCTGAGAATACCCTTCTTTAATACAGGCCATAAATGTTTGTTCAGGGTCTATCTGAAGCTTTAGAACAAACCATTGCAGCATATTCTACACTGGTTAAATGGATTACACCACAGACTTTCATTTCATACATCTATTTCCATAAGAATCTGGCATGACAATTTATAGTTTGTTTGCTCTGTAATATTAGCTGCTAGAGGTAATGTTGTTGTAAACAGAGCTTGACTGAGTGAACGTTTATTACTAGTGGATAATATCAATTTCTTACATTTTCTTGTGTTTTGGCAAGGAGTACTTAAAATGTTAAAAATCCATTCCTTACATTTTCAACTGAAGTTGAAGCTATTTGTCATTACATAACAGAAAAAATGCTAAAAATGTCATAAACTGAGTGAAAGAAAATCATCCTCATGTTGGAGTTTCTTATTCTTTCTCCCTTACTTTGCACCATTATGTTAGACAGAATGTGGTGTGTTCCATTCCCAGGAGAAAGCCAGATTGATACTGAATGTGTAACCAGCTGGGTGTTTACCCTTCATTATTCAGACTGACAAGGCATGAGAGGAAGAAATAGAAGAAGGAAATCCAAAGTTCTTCCTTTTTGTCTCAAAAAATGCCAATTTGAAAATTCGGTTGAAGTGACTTAGGAGGAAAGCTCCTGTGTACTCTTGCAACTTACCTGCTGTTTTTATGGTATATTCATAGAAATTATTGACTGACATACTGAAGTGTGGCAATTCGCCCCGTTTCTTTAGAAACGGGCTTGTTATTCTTGTGCTTCTTGTAGAACAGACACTGAGTATGCAATTACAGAAAGTGCTGCATGGATCTCCTTTCACTATTCCAGAGTGAAAGTTGTTACAGTTGTTAGCCACGTGTAAAAACCTGTGCAAATCCAGAGAACATTATTTCACAAGATATCAGACAAGGAGTGGAAAGGAATGAGAGAACTGAATCTCAAATGATCAAATCATGACATCTTTAATATACGCATATGCAGGAGGTGCCTGTGGGATTAGAAATATGTATACCAGAGACAAACATTCTTCAGTACAATACATACATAAATTTATACTAGGCAGCTTCTGTCCTCTACGAGTCTAGTGTTCGAATGATCAGTGGCTAGGGGATTCCCCTGCTACAAAAACATTTCTGCACATTGTTGGTCTGAGACGTGTTACTTTAAGCATGACTGCAAAACAGCATTCATATTCAGAAACTTTACTTTTGTGCGTATTTTTTATTTCTGCTCTTCTTGTCTTTTTTTTTTTTTTTTTTTCTTTCCCCAGTCTTCAGAAATCTGGTTTCTCTATTCTGTTGATTTCAAAGGGCATTGCCTCATCTGGGCTGTATTTTGAACTGATTTGACTGTGAACGATTCTCTTAAAGTCAGTTTGCCTGGCTGATAGCAAACACTAGGAGAGCCTTAGATGATCCTGAATGCCTGTATTGAGTCATCTACAGAAGTAAACTAAATCAACCAGAGCAGAGGCCAAATATTATTTCCTGATCATCCATATAGCTAAATGTTTGAATGTTTTTATGGTTCATGGGATGATTCTGCCAAGGCCAACTGGATCTCTTGCAGACACATAAACATGAACACCACACAGTGAAGATTGACTGGCAGTCTTTGGCTAGAGATTGATTGGATTGGTTAGGGATAAGAAGTGGAGAAGGAAGTTGGGGACCAGCTGTGGGTCCTTCTAGTTGGGTGGTAGGATGATGGGACACATCAGCGACATTGAAGCCCAACTTTTCCCCAGGCGTTTGTAGATCTATTCACAGAGAACATTTTGCACCCACATGAGTGGTTCACAAGGATGGCGTCCCATGGGCAGAGGTCTGGTTTTGACTGTGGCATTCCAATACTGTCTGACTGTGGCTCATCATGTGAACACCGCATGAGACATGCTTGTAGGAGAAGTGGAAAATGTCAACTTTAGTCCCTTAGCTCTTGCTGGTGAATGTATCAGGAGTATCTAGAATCATCATGATCATCATAGTTGCCTAAAGTTTTGAGCAGGTATGTATCCAAATATATAGCCAAAACTGAGCTTTTCCTTCTTTTATACCTGAAAAGATTTCAGTTTGCTATTGACTGTTACACCAAATTGTCTTTTGATCATTGCTGTGGAACAGCAGCATGTGATGTCTTCAGTTATTTCACACTTTGTCCAATACTGCGTGTCATCAATGTCAATCAACTATTTTTCTTTTTTTTTTTTTTTTTTCCTTTTTTGTCTGTTTCCTAGTATCTCTAATGTTTCTTTATACTTCCATTCTTTTTTTGTTATTCTGTTGCATTTTAAAATGTTTTTTGTTCTTTACCATCTGTGGCATTCAGCAGTCTGGCTCTTTTTTCCATTTCATTTCTAAAGCTCTAAGAGGGATCTCAATTCTCACTGCAAATTACCATCAAAATATGCCAAACCAATGGCACTCTTACTATAGATGATGATAAAATTTCAGTAATTTTTTTTTTTTTTAATTAAAAAATCCTATACGTTTATCATCACTGCCAGTATCTTCTTGGTTAGTGGCAGGAATATTAACTATTATGAATGGTTAACTACTGCATAAACTGGCATACCTTGAGATTTTTAGTAAACCCTGGAAATTACATTTCAGTGTACAGCAATCTATTCCATGGGCCTTCTGTCAGGATCTTCAATTTTTCACAGTTCCTCAGCTGCCAAATGTTGGCTATGAAGTGATTAGTTTTCTGAGAAATCCACTCTTGGCCTCTGTAATGAAGACAAATTCCCTGGATTTCCATATCTCTAAAGAGCAGCTTCTAAATAAAGGATACAGATTCTGCTGAATTCTGTTTAGATTCAATTTTAATGACTAATTTAATCATTCAGTAGCATTTCTATTTACTAAAAACAAATGCAAACTTTATAATGAACGCCACTGATCAAAAGGGAAAAAAGGAAACAATTTGCTAATTATTGTTCCTACCTTCAAAATTGCTTTCCTTTGAATAAATGCAATCATGTCAATTAGCAGGTAGATCAAACATAGACTGTCTTATCACATGAAGTTAATTCTTTTTGAAGGGTAAAATTATTTTTTTTTGCAAACTACTGGCAAAAGTGAGTGTTTACTGAAAAAACTTTGGCACTATCCATTGCCTCAGAACCCATCCATATGTCAGCAAGTAGATGACCACGTATCTCCAGCCTCACATTTTGACCAACATTTTACAAAAATCAAGCCAAAACCGCAGGACTAGCCCAGGCTCATTTTCATGACCAAACTCTGTGAAGAGAATATCACCACTGTTTTTTAGGCTAGCTTATTTAGGATTTCCTACCTAAATAAGTTTTTTTGAAATGCAGAGAATGCAATTAAAGATAGTAGGGCTTCAAAATTTCAATCCTTTTCCATCTTCTACAGCAGCTGTCTTCTTATATTCCTGGGCAAATGTGGGGTGAAACTGCTCCATGTAAAGATTTTTCGGTTTTATAAGGTGGGTTTTTTCAGCCTGCACAACCAAGGATTAGTGTCTACTTACGCTTCGAAGAACTGAGCCTGAGATTTATCTTCTGTGCTAGCAGTAAACTTAAATATTCTCAGGAAGAGGATTAACAATTTGTACATTATAAAGGTAGTGCCTTTGAGTCATCGTTCTTCAAAAATAAGGAACAGTGGTGGCTGTGTTTACTTTAAACAGGGAGAAAATTGATTTGCCTGAATTAACTTCTAAAGTAACTTTATGATGTGTAAGGAGAAGCAAAAAATGTCAGGATATTAGAAATCTACAGGAAAATAAAAGTACGCTCATAAATAATATAATGGGAACAGTGGATAGAAAAAAAGTAAGAAGATAAAAGCCTTTTTTTATATTCACTGGAAATGCAGCAGCATATGTTTGCATAGAAGACTCCAGTACCTTCAATATGAGGGTTTTCTACTGTGGTTGTATTTTATAGAGTTTCAGTAGGAGCTGAAAACTGTTCTCTGTCATTAGCAACTTGTAAAATAACAGATGCTTTGGCTGTGTGTGGCTAAAAGAGAATGCGCTTGGATTGTTCCACTTTGTATCCCTCTAGTCAAAATACCTGTATTTACCAAGTACTGGCTGATCTGGGTAGAATCAAAGTAGATTCTATACAAAAAACATCTGAATGGTTATTTAAAAATAAAAAGAGATAACTGTGAATTTCTTTAGATTCAGCACAGTTTAGAGAAACTGTTTGGAAAAGCCGTGCAATTTGCACTGAAAAACTTTGAGGTGAGGTTGGTCACTTGGATGTGGGGTTTGGAATAATGTGTTTTTTTAATAAAAGGAAACAAGAAAAATAAAAATATAAAATGAAATATTCGCACTCTGTGGATACTGTATAAATGAGTAAATCTATCTATAAGTAAGGGTTTATATATGCAATAAACACTTCAGATATTTCTTATACAAATTTCCTTTAGAGATGAAGACCAGTTGGAGAGGTATCTTGCATGATTCTAATATGGACAAAACATATTTTTGTTATAATCCATTGAGTTTAAAATGTATCACTATAATATCAGTTGCAAGATTATTCTTGTGCATTTTCTCTGATTTCTGGGTTTATTTCTGATTTCATATCATTTGAGAATCAAAGTTAATTAAGTGAAAAATGTCTTACTATTTAAAACCTGAAATATTCGAGGAGACCTGTGGACTTCCTTTCCATTTTCATTCGTTGCTTTGGGTTTGTTCATTTTTTTTTTCTCTGATGGTATTGATTAGTTGGATTGTCTGCTTTACAGGACTTTCTACAGTTGCTTAATATTTTGTAAAATTAAAGCAGTTGCAGAAAACTTCAGAAAGAAAACAGAATAAAATTAAGAATTTAGTGGTGAAGGACATTTTTGATGCTCGTTCAGTGTTTGGTGAGCTCTAATTTTTCAAGATTTCTGTATTTCTACCTTGCCAGCACACTCTAGGTAATGTTTTATTATACAGTAGAAATAATTCATGAAGTACCTGAAAATCATGTGCAGTGTTGGCACGAAGTAGTCAAGTATCAAATTAAATGCTAATATTGGTATGGTGCTGGTTTGCACATCATCAAAACAAGCAAAAGGATGAATGGGCAAGAAGTGTAATGGCTTTGATTTTATTACTGGTTGCTCTCAACTGACCTCATGAGATGGCAGTGATGCTGGAGCAATGCTGCCTTGATATAACACCAAGGCCTGTTATTATGGCATGATCACACAATGGTGTTGCTCTTCTCTCAGAGAAGTCAATCACCAATGAAAGACGTGAAGAAAATGTGTCTCTTGGATGCCTGCTCTTGGACTAAAAAGCTTAGAGCATAGGGCATTGTCCTACCAATGTTCTGTATTTACAATGAGGCTCTATATGTTTCTAGTGAGTTTATTTGCAATGGAAAAGACCTTCTCCTATAAAAAAGTATTGATAACAGAGACCACAGCACAGTGTTTGCAGTGAATGTAGAAAAAAAAAGATGTACAATGTAAGCAGACTTCTTTCCAGTGCTTTAGCAATATCGATAGATTAATCATAACAAAGTCTATGCTAAGAAACATAGTTGGGTTTTTTTTAAGATCGGTGAATGAATGCAGAAAGACAAAATGCTTGCGCTTTCAAAAGCAGTTGCTGATAGCTCTTGCCTGGTTTAGAGTAGGTTAGACTTGATTCTGAGGAACCATGGCAGCTACAATTCCCACTAAAGTGCTGCCAAATTGAGGACTGATTATTACAGCAATAAATCAAGATAGGCTGTTTGGAACTGATGGAACACATCTTGGTAGGATCGTAATATCCAGTTAGGTAGTAACAGGAGAGGCACTAATACCACAGGAAAGAGTATGTCAGTTACTGTCTTACCAGACTCCTGAGTAATGACCTGGTCTGTTATATGTTTTGAATATATCTGCTTAGGCCTTAATGTTACCTGGGTCAGAGAGATCTGTCAGTTTTTAACTTTCCTTGCTACAGTGAAGTGTCATTTTGGCCACTCTATTGCAGTTCAGTCGCACAGAGAAGATAAGCACTTTTTCTTTAAAATAAAGAATTACTAATAAGAACACTTGTCTCTCAGCTTCGTCTTAAACTACCCTCTTCTTTCTGTGATACCAGTCCTGTCACAAGTATGGCTGTGATCCAATAGCTGCTCTCATGTGGCTGACAGGGCTTTGAAAATTGCTGTGCTGTAAAAAGGCAGAGAAGTGTAGTGGTCAGGTGAACCACTCTTCCTTATTGTTTTCTGTCAGGTTGAAGTAGTGAGAAAGAATGCCAGTCAGAAGAGCTGAAAGGCAGTTTCCTTCTGCTAGTTGTAATGTAGGATGCTTTAGAAGGTGGCTTCCCTCCTACTGCCACTGAACTGGCACATCTGGGAGGCTTGGGTCAGCCACTGGAAAGGACAGTCTTTTCCAACAGTTTGATGAGATTGTTTAAATTCCAGTAGACTCACACCTGGAAATTAGGTATTGTTTGGTACATAGGAGCAATGTTTCACCATGGAAGACCTGTGAAACCACTGTACTTAATGTCACTACTGTTAGTTAAGATTTAAAAAGAGAGGGAAAAGATCTGCATGTAAACTGTCCAAAACCTTGTGTGTTTTTGTGGATTAGAGTTATGAGATAAATAGGTCCAAACTAGTAAAAAAGCTGAGGAGCTGGCCACATAACTTATACTGGCAGAATTTGTCCCATAGACAATGGGAGGAGAGGTAGCTGAGGAAAAGAAACAGCCAAGGATATAAATGGCCATAAAACATCTTCCTTCCTCCATAAACAGATCTGTGTTCTCCAGGTACTGAAGATAAGCCTGAAGGAAAGATCCAAGAATGAGAGATTGATTTGAGAAATGCTTAGGCAAAAGTAATGAAACGGTTCCCTACATTTGACATTTTCTCTCTGCTTGTTGCAATGCTGTTAAACATGCACGCGTGCTTCAAGACTTAAGATCCTCTACAGTCAGTAGGTGAAATTCCAGTGTAGTTTAAGAAATTATCTTTGCCAAGCAGTTAAAAGCAAATGAAAAACTCTCTAAACAAAATAGAAACTTAATGGGAGGTGAGATGTAAGTATATAATCTTTCACTCTGTCTCATCAGCATAAGAATTTAGTTTCTCTTACAAGGAATATATAAATGGTTTCTCTCTGCTATTGTTTATATTCCTTCTAATGGGAACCTAATTAAAAGAAATTGAGAAGACAGAGAGGAAAAAACCATCAAATATAAATTTGACCTAAAATACAGATTTTACATATCCAGTTTACAGACTATAAGAATATTTCCATTCTTAAAGTCAATAGTGCAGCATTAACAGTGCTTAAAATTCAATTGATTGCAAACCGATTAGAAAGAAAAGGAATTAACTCCGCTGTTCTCAATTATCAGGGACAGAATGCAAAACAAAACTATGCAAAACATGTAAGATAATTAGATTTCTTAGAGTTGTTTAACTTTTGCTAATTAAACATGAAGAAAAGTGTATTTTATCTTAAGATAAATTTCTTATAATTGTGTTAATGAAGTTAGATATAACCATGCTTGATTTACTCTGTAAGGCTGTAGTACTTTATAACAGCTGTTCGTAAATGAAAACCAAAGTATGTTGCAAGACATCTCTTACTTTTAAAAATAACAAGTAACTTATTAGCTTAGTCTACATCCTTCATAGTTTTTCAATAAACTAGTTAGAAGTCATTCAAATCAAGAGTTTCATGTCTGCTTTGGCCAGTCACGTGTAACTCTGAGAGCTTCTGACTCAAAGTCTGAGCCAAAAATAGAAATTTCCATCCGCAGAACTTTGTTAGTTAAAGCACTTTTTCTCATTTACAGGTGTTGAACTAAGAAACATTATAATTTGGTTGATATTTCAGTAATTGATGGTATTATTATATTAGATATACAAGATTTTTGGCTTGCATGAGTCAGTAGCTTGTTTGAGAGATTTTAAGTGGGTTGGTTAAAAAAAAAAAGAGTAAATTCTTAAAGAATCAATAGCCATGCATGACATGGATTAAAAACTGGCTAAATGGTAGGTCTCAAAGTTAATTTTAACTACCCAATGATAACCAATGAGATGTAGGATGTGCAGTAGAATTCACCATGATTCTTCTCTTTGCACTACTTAGTAGTCTTACCAGTAAACAGATATTGCAGGTGGAAATGAAAATTGTAATCAAGAAAAATGATGTGAATAACTGTTTTCTCCTAGTGATATAGTTTATGACGTGGATCTGCAAAGATTGTTTTAATATATCAAAATTGGGTCATTTGGTAAACCTGTGGATTCAGTAATTTGCTGGCTGATACTGCAGTTGCATCTCTCTGTCAGCCAGTTTTATTCCCTTCTCCAAGGGGTATTTACACTCTTCTTGGGGCAGCAACGCCAGTACCCAAAAGATACATTGTAACTATTTGTTGCAATTTTTGACAAAAACTGAAATCATCAGGAGTAAAAAACTCTTCTCAGAATGTGCACTCTACCATACTATCTAATAATTAACCCCCTTCCTACTTTCGAAGGTGGGGAAAAAAGGAAAGGATGCTTCCATCTTCCTCCAGTGCTGGGTTTGTACACTTCCTACACTGAATGCTGTTACTTCCCGTTTGTGTGTACCCTTCCTGTGATTAGTTGATTTACAGAATTGTTACTTGGTGGTTGCTTTAAAAAAATATAGTACTTTCCTGAATCAGAGTTTGTTTGTTGCGAGTACTTTATCCGGTGGTTTGGTATCTATGCATACATCAGTACATACAGACAGCAGGAGAGGAGATAAATAGTGAGGCTCATGAAGGTGCAGAAGAAATCTAGGGCACACATGTGCATGCTCATATAAGAGAGGGGAAGGAGACCCTAACCTGCAATAACCCCATGTGATACTAAGTGTGGCAGAGCTCCAGTCTGTAGCTGCCTGTCTGACCAGGTGGTGCTTAACATGGGGATTTGGGGATGTCTGATGAGCAGGCTGTGGAGTCGGCTTCACTCCTGGCTTGTGAATATTGTTATTTAGGCAGAGCAGGAACCAAGAGTAGATCATGCAGGAACACATCCAGGTGGGTTTTGAATGTCTCCAGAGGAGGAGATTCCACAACCTCTCTGGGCAGCCTGTCCCAGGGCTCTGTCACCCTCACTGTGAAAAAGTGTTTCCTTCTGTTTAAACGGAACCTCCTATGCTCCAGTTTGCACCCATTGCCCCTTGTCCTGTCATTGGGTGCCACCAAGAAAAGCCTGGCTCCGACTTCCTGACATTCACCCTTTACATATTTATAAACATTCATGAGGTCACTCCTCAGTCTCCTCTTCTCCAAGTTAAAGAGACTCAGCTCCCTCAGCCTCTCCTCAGAAGGGAGATGCTCCACTCCCTTAATGAGCTTAGTGGCTCTNCAGTACCGACCCCTGGGGGACACCACTAGTCACAGGCCTCCAGCTAGAGTCTGCTCCACTGGCCACAACTCTCTGGGCTCTATCCTTCAGCCAGTTCCAAATCCATCTCACCACACAATCATCCAAACCTTTCTTGGGAAAAGCACAGTCTAGGCTATATTTTATCTATATTTGATAGACAGGCAGGAAAATCAAGGGAATTTGTTTTCTGCATGTGTTGGTTATTTTGAAAAATTTAATTAAATATGCAATCGTTATCCATATTTTCCATTTCACTGTATTACTTTCTCTGTGTATGTCCTGTTAAAAATCCCAGTATGAGAGAGTTCATTGAGTTAGTCTTATTTTTTTCCAGAATTGTTTTACTAACAAATAAATATAATAATAAGTATATTCCCTTTTCATCTGTCCTCTGTTTAGAACAAGTCTACTATTTCAAAGGTTTTCAGTGAGCAATGAAATGGGAAACAGAAGGTTATTTCTCACTTACATCAGTTTTTAAGGAAAAATTCTTTCATGACTTCTTTGTAATTAAGTCTGCTTAAAGTTTATGAATCATAGTATTTGATTGTTACTTTTCTGTTTGATTTTGTTACAGAACATCAGCTTTTCATTCAACAATTAGTGGCATTTTTAAGCCAGACAACTCCAATTAGGAGACTCTGATACACCAAGACTGGAGAGAGGGAGACATTTTTCTTTTTCCTGTGTATGTAAGAAATCTTAAAAGGATAGTATCAATTATTTTTGTTTTTTTAAAACCTTTGTTTAATTTTCCCCCAGATTTAACTATGTTTCTTAAACCTGGGAAATTCATCTGACAGCCACACTGCGTGACCTTTTGGAGAAATCTGTCTGTCACCAGTGATGACAGAAATGGAGATAGGGAGGTTAGTGAAGTTTGCTTTTGGAAATCCCTTACTGTGAGTGTCTGCTCACATCTACATATTTAAATCAGATAACTGTGCACTGAAACAGAAATTTTACCATTGACTCAACTTATGCATTCCATTATATATGTACTTAGGAGAAGACTTACATTCTGTTATTTACTGTTGATTACACATTTTAAGAGATGGCCTTGTTTTAAAATTGATATTGGACCACCATTTACAGCAGGATGAGACTAGCTAGGTAAAGAAGTAAGATGGTATGTACTAATCAGAAGAGGAAATTTTAAGCAGATATGCAAAAATGCAGCTAAAGGCCTAGAAGGAAAATGAAGAAAGTAGAGATAAGACAGAAAGAAAAGGAAATAATTTCTGGTAAAACAGAAAGTGTGAACTGGAGTAACAAAGTGAAGACATTTAGAAACCAGACAAAAAAATGTTAGGACCTAGTGTGAGAAGCAGTGCATGCGAACTGCAATTTAGTGTTAGTCTTTACAGGGAAACCACATCAAGCTCTAGCAAATATGTGTGACTTCCATTGCTGGCTACTCTCCCAGTGCTATCTCAGAATGGAGTTTTGCTGTAGAGGCTCCAGCATAGAACATGTCTTGCAGAAGAAGATCTGAAGATTTTCTTGGAGGAAGGTCTGAAATGGGATCTTTGGCTGTTTGGTTCATTCGTGTTTATAAAGTAATAGTTGAGGCTGTCTATGGCTTGGTGATGGCATAGACTGTTTTCATGTCCTGAAGGATAGGAAGATTCTGAATTATTAATTATGAGCTGTGGTCTGTGACCACTTCCTTAAAAATTCTGCAGTACTGGAGGATAGAAAAGTGACTTAAAGAGCATGTTTTTCAGAGGACTCCAGAGAAGCTCCATGATGTCACAGATGAGTAAACCTGCTGCCTGCAATTAGGACAAACAAATTAGAAGAAACTACTATAATAGAGTCGAATTAGTGGGTATGTGAATAATGTGATATATTATGGTAGAGTCAGTACGACTTTGCAGAGGAGAGTTGAGGTCTGTAACCCACTGGCACACTCTGAGGGCTTCCATGAACAGATAAAGGAGAATTGGTTGATGTGATCTTCTTGGATGCTATCAAAGAGTTTTGATGGGATCCTAGACCAGAGACTCTTAAACAAAGTTACCCTTGGATAAAAGGGAAGTTCCTCACAGAAGAAAACAGCTGATTTAAAGGTAGGAAACAAAAATCAGGAATGTATTTTCAGTTTTTACAGCACAGGCAGATCGCCAGTGTAATCCCACACATGTGTACACTGATCAGAATACTTACAAGTGATTTGTAAAGAGATGAATACAGAAATGTTAAATGTCATGTTATTTAGAATAAGGGCTGTTGTGAACAACTGCAGAAGCATCATATGATACTGAGTAACCAAGTGTTAGAAAGATAGATGAAATTCAGATGTGAAGTGATGCACAGAGGAAGATGAAACAATCGTTCCTTCAGACATTGAGAGATGGGCTATTAGCTACTGAATACCACATAAGAATGAGATACCAGAATTTCAATAGACTGTTCTGTGAAAAGGTGAGCTGAAAGTTCAGAATTGACCGAAAAAAGGCAAATGCAATCTTTGGAATTAGTAGTAAGAAGAGAACAAACCAGAAAATTTTAAGCAACGGGACACATGTGTGAGTGTTACGAATGCTGCATGCAGTTCTGATTCTCTGAGTTTCCAAAAGGATGTTCTGCAACTGGAGAAGATTCAGAGGTGGTCAAGAAGTGTTATAAAAGCTTTGTGGACAACTTATATGTAAAGGAATATTAAAGGGTACTAGAACTCTTTAATACAGACAAGTTATGAGGATGGGGTGTGACATAGTTAAGATGGATGAAGCTTGGTCCCTTCGACTAAAAGTAATAAGGGTCATGAAATAAAGTCAGGGACTACCAAGCCAACTGGAGCAGAGGTGGCGGTTCTCTCAAAGTGGAGCTGAGCTGAGGAACTCTGTTGTGGATGATAATAGTTTAGATGCATTGGAAAAGTAAAGGCACTAATTCAGGGAATTAAAAACAAAGGCTGTCAGCTGCAAAGACAGTGTTGTCTGGCTAAGTCTAGGACAGTAGTCTAAGGAAATAACATTGTCCATTTCATTATTCTTATCTAATTGCCTAGGCTTCTTCTATTGACCACTGGCAGATACTGCACTTGAACGTTTGGTATGTTTATGTGTGTTCATTATCATGTTCTTGCATTACTGTAGTGCTATTTGATGTCTGCTTATGTAGCTGTATTTAATCTTTGAACACAGAAGGCATTATTAATTTGGCTGTTGTGTATCAACCAAAAGTACAAATATGATCCTATTCAGTGTCTTTAAAAATAGTGTATAACATACAAAATATTATATGGTGATATAAAAAGCTAAATAAGGTACAGACCTTTCCTTCTTTTTATATCCAGGAGACCTTGATATATAATGCAGAATTTATTGGCAACAGCTCATTCATATACGGTATTCTATAAACAAATTGGTAGACCTCTTATCTCATTACATCACCACATACTAATAAGCTGCATTTTGGAAAACACAGATTTTTTATTTGCTAGAATGTACATATAGGGAGTGTACTTGACATGGCATGTGGAAAATGTGTAGATATCTGTAGATATTTTAATGTTAAAAATAAGTTATTCTGTAATTATGTGTTCTATGGAATTATAAGCAGGACCATTAACAGAATTACTGTGAATTTGATATGTTCATTTTGAAAAATCAATATTGAATTTTGTCATGCTGCCATTGAGTTGTTTGCGTGCAGATTGCAAATCAGTGTCAAATGAGTACGGAATTTTGCTCTTCACTGACATTTTTACCTTCTGAAATTTTAAGAAATTAATAATCAAATTATTTAATTAAACTTTTGATTTACATAATAAGGACCTAGAAGATTATTTAAGCATAATTCAAATTTTCCTCTCAGACTGGATCTCCTGATATGATTAGCCTTTTCAGTGCCTTAGGAAACAGAAGATTATAATGTACTAAATTTAGGCACTGGTCATTGTTTAATGGATTAGAACCAGTGAAAGTGAACATATCTGTCTGAGTTTTTCAAAGGTTACTAGCTAATGAGTCAAGAGAAACCCCATGTAGAAAATATCTAAAAACCTGAATCATACTGAATTAAGGCCCTATTAAAACCCTGTCAGTTGAAAGAGTGATTAAATTGACCTTGAAGTGATATGTACAAGATTAATCCGTGTATGCTGCATTGCTGTCAGTGGCATTGACCTTGGGACGAGCTGAGCTTTGGGTATATGGGCAAGTGAGATATTTTCTTCCAGATGAGATTTTGAAAAGATCAGCTGAGTGCTGTGTTAACACAATGGTATCATCCCTGCTGTAAAGAGGAGTGAACTCCAAGAACACTGTCGAAAATGTTCACAACATCTCTGTTATGTTAAACAGCAGACTCATTCAGGAGACGCGTGATCTCTGCAGCTTTCTCCCTGCCTTCCAGGGAAGGGTTTAAACTCCCCCTGCACCTGTGTCTTGCAGCAGGAGGCAACCCACCTGGAAGCAAAGGCAGTGTGCTTCCCTTGGTGGCTGGTGGAAACCCCCAACATGTGAATCCTGCTGGGAGAGCTGCCCTCCAATGTGGAGCAGGTCGCAAAATGAATTACCTCCAGATCCTAATCAAACCTAGCTTCATTTGTGCCCTCTGCTTATGCAGCTGTGGTGCTTACCAGTTTTCCAAAAATGCACGCCATTTGCAAGACATCCATTGGTGCAGGAGGTGAGGTTTTCTAGTGCTCCCCAGACGTATACTGGAATAATAAAAGATGAGTATGAATTTATGAGGTTTTGGATTTGGTTTTGTGGGAGCTTTTTCGCCCTACTAACCCAACACTTTTTACATACTTGGCCATCTGGGCCCAAAGTAATCACTTTTGTTTTAAAACATTCCTTAATGGAGAGCTTATGAACATTGCTGTATTAAGATCATAAGGCAGACTGAATTAGTGTTACATCTGTCTGCAGAGTTACAAAAGATGCTCATTTTTGTGTTCATGTGCATTTTGTTACTCAGAGAATACTAAAGGTCTTCATTTAAGAGAATGTGAATCTGTTTATATATAAACTAATAAGTAAATATAATAGAGAACACGTACATGTTTATATGTATAAGATAGTTCTGTATCACTACCAAGAAGGCAAAAAAAAAGGTTTTGCTGCACTGGCTTTTAACATTTGAGAACAGCTGTGCCAATCCTGTGCTGTTTGTTAAGTCCAAGCTGTTGCCAATCAAAGTTATGCTGGGATAAGAGAAAATTTGAACGTAGTCATAGGTGGCAGCTCAAATCTCACCGCCGATAAAGCTCACAGTCACCTCTGCGCATTTTCTTGTCAGTTAATGTCACTTTTGAACTGGCAATATCCATTATTCTCAACTGCTGTCTGTCTGTACCTTTGCCAGTGCAAATTAAATTTAAACACAGTTCCCAGTGCTGTGGGGATGGCAGCGGTAGTGGAGCGTGCAGGATGGACAGTGGCTGGCAGGGCTGTGCAACACTGTCCGTGCTGGGGGGCCGGGGGATGCATTGATGGGACACAGTGATGAGAAAATGTGCTAGAGGCACAGTGGCACTATCGTGTTGGCACTGAGAAGGCGGGTGGCATGATGGGAAGCAGGCTGCTGTCTCAGCGCTGCAATTCGTATTTCCCTTAGCGCCGTGAAACAAGATGTCTACAGTGCAGCAATCTGCTTCTAACAAATTTGGATCCCAGTAGGAGCCAAAGTTCAATTTTGTCTGCCTGTTTAAACAGGTTTTTTGCTTTTTTTCCTTTCTCCTTTCACCTCATGTCCGTGGTGTAAGTCATCCTAAGCCTCTCCGCTGGCATTTTCTGCACCATATGCTCTTTGTCCTGCAGCACTTTACATGACTTACGTGCTTCTCTTCATGGGCAATGTCAAAGATGATGAGAGGTCTGTACGTAAAAATTGTCATAGATTGTCTTACAGGAAACCCAGCTATGTAATTACATATGTACATATGTTTTCAGTGCCATCTTTGACAGAAAATTCTTCCACTTTGGATGAGATTCATCCTGATAGTAATCAAATATTCTTCTCGTAGGCAATGAAGGCAGGTCACTGAGTTGCTACCAAAAATGTTCTGTATCAATGAATATACCTTAGTGTTAGTATAGATTATCCACCACACGATAGAAGCACCTTAGCATTATAGATTAAAAAGATTAAATTTCAGAGGATGCTGCTCTATTATGCAGAGATCACACGGAATTATGTACAAACTATTAGCAGAATTTTATAATGAAGCAATAATGTTTTGTTGCAATTACTGTGAATAGACACTGATGTCTTTTCCATAGAGATGTTTTCAACACATCATCTAGAAATACACACAACTCATTTATGTTCCATGGGCTTTTTCTGGTGTTGATTTCAAAGTAGATACCTCTTCTTTCAGTAGAAATTTTACTTTTGAGTCAGAGGGAAAAATACAAGATTAAGGAGATCTGAAATGAAAGGGTCTTTTTTTTTTCCTTTTACTATGAAATCTATCTTAGAGAAAAGTACAGTGTCTGAGAAAATGAAGAGCAGCATTTCCAAAATTATCTAAACATCATTGGAGCCTTAGTTCCATTTTCAAAGCAATGTAAGCACTTTGGAGCCTAAGGGCTCCAACAGGTTCAGATAATATCCTTATTGTAGTCTAAAATTGATAAAGTACTCTAGGTGCCTAATTCACACTAAGTCCAAGTGCTTTGTTGCTGTCATAAGCCCTGCTAGGTACCTCTCTGAATCAATATGAACCTAAAGTCTCCTGAAAATTGGACACTCGATTTCACAAAAATGCGGTGGGATGTGAGTGCTAATGTCATTTCTTGAAATAGGCTTTAAAATGCTAAGCCACATAGGGGCTGATTTTTAAAAGCATAAAGTCACTGACAGATGCAGAAATGGGTCAAGCGGAATTTTCCTAAAACCCTGAGGACCTCTTGAGGTTTTCAGAGAGGGCACAAAAAAGGAAAACAGTCATTTTGAATATCAAATATCTCTTAAATAATAGATTCTTTACAGATATTTGCTGAATGAAAAGCCAGACAACATCCATTCAGGCAAACATTGCTCCATCAAAGCATGAATATTTTTAGTTGCTATGAAGCTTTGACTTTTAATGCTGCATAAATGGCTGGACATGCAAGCAGATGTTACTCGCAGAAGTACATATGGGTAATCAGCTCCATAAAAGTCTCATAAATACACTTCCTAATCCCACACTGAAAGCTGTTTATTATGGTCTTCATGAGACACAGGATCTTAACTTAGCCTCACCTAGAGGGAGTGAATAGGTCCTGATTAGCACATCCCATTAGCAGTGAAGGACAAGTAGCAAATGCGTGAGAAAGCAGGAGAATTGGGATTATTGCTCTCAGGAAGTACAGCAATTACATCTATCCTAAGAAATTAAACAGTGCCAGGCTCTGGACCTGGAGGCTAGTAAGGGATGGTCTTTGCTCTGTACCTGCAGGAATGGCCCCTGGTGTAGCTGAGGGTCGTGATAAAGAGCTCTCTCACAAACAATGCTTGGGCCCTGTTGAGACAGAGAAGTTCAAGCCAGAGACCATTGCCGATAGGCAGTTTGTATTTGGCTACCTTGCTTGGTAGAGTTTGCTATACTGACATGATCCAAACTGTGCCACCTGGTGTGAAAGCTGGAGAATTTCTCTGGACCGTTGATTTACTGCTACAGGCATGGCTAGATATACCAAAGAATATTATGCTACGGAAGAGTAGGAGATGTCAGAGGGATTTTCAACTATGAAACACAGCTGTGGGGGCATCACTAATTTTGCTGCTCATAGGCTTATTTCTTCTGTTAAGGTTTAGCCTTAAAAACAATTTGACAACACATTTTTTTTCCAAGATCAAGAAGGTGACAGTCTGTGACAATATGAAGTCAACAAATGCCGTTAGATATGTTTCTGCTTTGCTTATCCCTATTTTTAGCCTTTTCCCTTGCTAGCAATGTGATGCTGCAGTACTACATTAATTCCTTAAGGTGCTGTTTAGATGGCATAGATAAGCAATGTCACCAAGCCTGTTTTCATAGCCCAAGATGGTAGTATCCAGCATGTATTGCAAAACTCTCCTAGGAGAAAGGCAAATTAGTGACTGTGGGGAAATGCATTCAGAAAAAAAGGTCATATGCTGCTGTGATAAAGTTACAAAATTCCCTGGTTTTAATAAAGTAAGAACAGAAAAGCATCAGTTCTGGCAATGTTTGTTTTGCCTTCTCTTTGGAAATACAGGAAAAAAAGAGCAAAAAATTTTTTTCCGCATATAGGTGGCCTTTGATGTCTTCCTGCTCCTCACTATCAAATTGATTTGCTACTTAGTTGCAGTAGTAGTCAGTACAGTATACGTGGAATACATAGAGAGCAAGAAGGCCTCAGGTTTACAACCAGTGAAAATCTGATTCAATTAAATTATCACCGTATTAAAACCAATAATGTTATATATGTTACAATATATAATATATATTATAATATACATAATATATATATGTGTTGTATAATGTTATATATGTTATATGTATATATATGTTTTATATATCTATTTATAATAATGTTAATGCCAGTGTTTTTCACGAAAGTTCCCTGTACATGTACTCTGCGGCTGATTATGGTGGCTTAAGTATAGTAGTTTGTCAGACCTGACTCCCAGCCAGCACAAGACTAAATTTCAGTAATTTCCACTCACTGTTTGGTGCTCTGATAGGAAACTGTTTGGTGCTCTAGAAACAGAGGAATGAGCCTTCTAGGGAAGTGGAGAATGAGTAAGTGGAGCATCAAACGAGGGTTGCAGTACCCCTGTGCATTGTCCCCCTTCATCAGAACAGCTGAGGAAGCGGTTCCAGCAGTGGCTAAGATGTCTTTGTAGACTCAAAGATATGTGGCACTATCAGCTGCACAGACACTTTGTTTTAGTAGATAAAGTCAGATCAATAGGAGAAAAAAAGTATAATTTCTACAGAGATAAAAGACAACTTTTCTGAATGTTTTAATCGGGGCAAAAGTTCATTGGCCTTGTGAGTGACTTTGTTACTCAAAACAGATTTCAGTTTATAGCATTTGTGGTTGGACACAATTTCGCAGTGTATACATCTGCTTGGTTTGCACAGACTACAAAAGACTGACAAATGAGAACCTCATGTTGGGTATAATCCAAACCCTAATTTAAAGTTTTTTCCAGTGCAAGATTAAACCTCCTTCTTCCTACTGATTAATATGGTGCCAAAATAATTTATGTCAGATTCATATGATGATAAAACTAAAGGGAGCTGCACTAGTAATATGTTACTATCACAGTATCATTGCTTGTCTGTATGGACTCTGAGACATCCTTGGCTTGAAGTTTTCCTTCTGTAGCCTTTAACTCTCATGCTCAGATATTTATTCCTGTAACAGAGAAGGCTACATGAAGGGGTTCTATGTTCTGTATAGTAATGGACTACAGAGAATGAGGGAATCACTGAACCCTCTTCTGTGTAATAACAACACATTTGATAAATAAAATCCCTTGGTGATATTAGCAGGTATAACGAGGGGAGGGAGAGGGGGAGGAAGAGCGGAGGTGCAACCAAAATAAAACAAGCTGGATTGTGCCAATAATCTGACCTGTGGAAAAAAGCAGTTCTTGATCCCAAATTTTCAGAGTAACTTGGCCATGATCAAGTGAGCTGAACACAATTGCATCTCTGAGAGCTGAAGAAGGCAGGAGAACAAGTGCAAGTCTTAAGTGGCTGATCTCTAGCTTTCAAACGAGCATACTCTTTCTCTGGGTCTTCTCACTTTCTAATTTCTCCAAGACAGCTAAATGTTTTCCTAAATCCCATGGGGATCTATGGTTGGCTTTCAATATGAGATTTATACAATAAATATTATAATAAAGGATGTTATGGTTCAGTCTCCTTTTAATTTGATGACACAAATTGGCTACACCAGACTTATATTACCTTTTTTTTTTTTTTTTCTGTCTCCAGAATTTCTCCTATTTATTTTATACAGTTCCTTTCATAAACTTAGGAGATTCATATTAAAACAATGTAGGTTTCTTGCCCTGTACGACCGTTTCAGAACTCTAATCCTCAGATGTTTAAATGTCTTCCTGTAATTTTAAGCCTAAATTTACTCATGTCTCATTTATAACCAATTTGCAGTCTTGTATTATATTATGTTAAACTTATAAACCATTTACATGAACTCAGCAATTGAGATATATATATTTTGATTGTATTTGTTACAGTTCAACAGGTTGCTTATGAGAATAATTTGTAACTCTCTGTAATGCCTTGATTGCTGTGTACTTAAAGCCATTAAGGGTAACAGTATCTCCACCTGTCCAACATGCTTGTAACTTTTATCCACTGTTTATAAACATTTATATATTATGCATCATCAACATATACCGTATTTGTGAAACAATTAATGTAATTTCATGGTAAGATCCTGGGATATTACAGCTTGTGTAAGTAATGCTAAGTCAACAGGGAGATCTTTTATTTTTTACTCAGAATAAATGTGCACTTAGATTTTAATACAGTAAATTCCTTACTGTGGTAATAAAACCAGCATTAGAAACACATCTATGTGCACGGATGCTTTTTGAAGGTTTTGCTCCCTGACAAACAACAAGGGACCAATATACCTAACTCAGCAGCTTCTTGTAATGGTGTTGCCTCTGTTTTTTCTATGACACAAAAAAAATTATCTTGTTTTCCAATGCACTGCAATTCATGTAGACCTTTGTACTTCTGCACAGAGTAGAGCAACGTTTTTCATCTCATAACATCGTATTATGCTGGATTCGTAAAGTTAAAAAGCTTATGCAAGCAGTGGGGAATCTGTGCCTGGGTTATTTGATGCAAAATAAGTTTTTCCTTTTGCATTTGTTTTCTTCCATTAGGTTAGGCTTATTCTATTTTGTGTGATATTTGAATTGTTGAATATTTGGATGCTGATGTTAAGACAAAAACTCTTATCCAGAGCAGAGTACTTTTAACTCTAATTTGAGAGTTTTAAAATACTGAAAAAAAAACCCTATCCAACATTATCCTTGTTATGCCCATATTTAATATCTGAATGGGTACCTTGAAAACATTGTAAAATTAACTTCTGCAAAAGAGATATTGAATTTCTGCATTTTGAACATTTTAATTTTGACATTGATGATGATTTTTTACTATGTACTATTTTAATGTTCTCATTTTATGATAGTTTTTCAGATACTTCCTCATTCTGAGCGTTAAATCAGTAAGACACACAGCATCTAGGCACAAATCTTTGTTCTCAAAATAATGAGATATGGAGTAGAAACATTTTTAGTTTTTGACAGCAGAGAAATGCATCATGTTACAAAAATCCTAGCTTTGGTAGGCCAATAGTGAATAAATAATGAAAGACATAATTGAGTCATTTGAGGTTACAAATGAGATAACATAGATTCTGAAAACTTAGAAATTTGAGAAGAAAATACCAAATATGGGATGCAACTGTTACCAGTAAGCAGGGAAATAAGTAAATAAATACTGCTACTAAAATAAAAACAATTTACTGAACACCATTTGAGATATCTTGATTAATATAATGTACATTTTTCTTCTCTTGAAAGAGCATGTGTACCTAGGAACCAGGGTGGGAAAGGGACCATATTTTTTTAAGGAATACTTGCTTAAAAATAATTTGCACAGTTTTCATACACTTTGGCCACACATTTGCCGGTGTATAAAAATACTTCCAGAAGCCTGAACTCTTTACTAATCTTTTATCTGGATGTTGCATTAAAAGATTTCTTCTCCTTTGCCCATCAGTTTTCCAATGTGATAAATTTAGCTGTTACACAAATGGCAATGTATGCCATCATTTATTTATTTTTTTTTAAGCAAGATAGAAAAGAACAAATCTATGTTTTGTGCCTCAGGCTTATCTTCTGTTCAGTGTAGTAATCCATTTTACAATTTCACATTAGTAATTGTTCTTATTCAGAACATGTGTTGGAGTGACAAGTCATACAAATATAGCCGACGTCTACTATTATTACCTTGTATTACTATATAATGGATAGCTTGGTTCCATAGAGTTTCATTCTCATAGATTTGGGTAAGAAAAAAAAACCAGCAGTAAAAATGATAAGTAAAATGATCTGGTTTCTATGTAGCAAGCTGCCTTCTGCAGTGCTTTTAAGAAGGGGAAGGAAAATGCAAGAAGGTGATTTTGGTGATGAAACCTACACTGTGTGCCTGGGACTGTTCCTGGACAGTGGGAAGAAGTGCCTGTGCTAGCAAACTGCTGCCACCTTCCCTGGTGCAAGCTGGCGTGGTCCATAGACCATTCCCAGCAGGTAGTTTTCAGGGCTGTGCTGAAGGAGAGACAACTTTGCTTGTGAGGATGGGAGCTGTCTGTGCCAGATGCCCTTAGTGCCAGCAATCTTCCAGGGCTTTCTGAATTTACTAGCACAGAACAAGAGTCAGATATGTCTCTCTTACTGTGGTAGCATCAAGGAGTTTTAATGAAGTTGTGAGTTCACTTTGTGCCAGTTGGTTGGAAACAATAATTGACAGGCCAGTGTAAGAATGTTCTCTTAATACAGATTTCCTACCTTACTCCCTGTGGTTCAGTTACATGGGAATTAATGTACCTCATCAGCATGCTATAAAATAGTTTTATAATTATTTGTGACATCGCCATTGTAAGCAGCCTAGACAAGAGATAGTTGATAATGGTGTTAAACTAGAATGAGAGCTGTCTTTTCTTGTAACACAAACATGAGCCATAGGGTAAGAACAGCACAAAATACCAAACAGTTGTTCACCGTAAGACCATTGTCTCTACTGTGGGCTGAAAACCTGGGAATCTCATCAGAAATCAGAGTATGTGATTATACGACTGTGCAGTTAATGCCAGTAACCAGATAAATAGACACAAGGGGTCCAAATGAAGGTTGCTCAAGGAGCCTTAGTGCCCATATGTCCTAAGAGGGAACATTCAACTTCTAAACCTGAACTTGGTGAGTGCACACGTGCCTATGTTTGGGAAGAAAGATTGTTTCCACTTTTAACGAACCCAGATCTTTCCACAGAGGATGAGAGTTTCTGTAATAATCACATGCCAGTTGATGGTAATTAAGAAAAGTCGGTGCTGTGGCAAAGCTTGTTACTTGTCTATTGCCTTCATTAGAGTTGCACAGCTAGTGGGAGTACCTGGCTCTCTGTAGGCTCATAGCTCTTTGTAGTACTGGTCTTAATAAGATACATTTTCCTTGTTCATTTATTGTTAGCAAATTTCATAAGTGTCATTCAGCAAGCTGAGCACTTTGTAGCAGAGCGACATGTGGTCTTTTCTTCTGAGGAGGTCCAAAGGGAACAAGCAGTCTTGTCCCCAAACAAGTTTGGCAAGACTGCTGTTTTCGTAACAGCTGCAAATATATTCCCTTTGTATCCAGGAAGATTTTGAGAAATGCTCTTTAGATGGAAGGGAAAATCATGAGGTGGAATGTGGATTTATGAAAGGGATGCATTTCAGAACATAGTGGATATTATGCAGTTATCTTGGTGGACAAAGAAAGCAGAAAAATTGTAGCTATTAGTGTACAGTAATGACATACTTAGCTGGAACTATTATTCCTGGAGTTCTAAATATAGCTTTGCTATAGCTATCTTAATAAAAAAATGAGCCTCAGCTTAGGTGATATCACCGTGATATAAATAGACCTTTTTTGTGTGTCAGTGCTATTGTTGCAAATATTTTGCTTTGCTATGTCTAATGTCATTACAAAGATGATTTATTAAGTGGGAAACTTCATCATTTCTTTCAGATGGATTTGGTCCTGCTGAATCACTAACTAGCAATATCAATAGCATCTTTAATATATAATTCAGCAAATGCTACAAACATGTATAACTTTCATCAGAATGTAGACATTCAGAGTCATGCTTTCATACTTCTATCCTTTCAGCCTTCCTATTTTGACCAGACATCTTCACACCTCACAAAATAAAGAAAAGAGGATTTTCTAGGTCATATTTAAAATAACTTCTTGGAACATGAACTTTTAGTTCTCATACAAAAAGGTTATTTTCTCTGTGAAGCAGTAACATAGTAGTGTGACTTCACCTCTACAACTTGGAAAAAAAAATCTTATCTGTGATGTAAATTACCTAGATTTCACTGCTTTCAGTTTTATGTGTTCATGGCTACATACAATGGGTATGTATGGGTACATACAATGCACCTCAAATACTACATGTCATAGGGAAAATAGAGTTGTATGTCTCATTGTAATGTTAAAAATTTCAGCACTTACCAGCAAATACAGCAACAGGAGTGCTTACTGTAGTCTGTAAAAGTTTTCCTTTGCTCATATGTCCTGACAGTTAGCAGTGGGAAGACAGTGGTTTAGAAGTCAAGGCTGGGTGCAGTGCTATGATCAAATAATACTCATAGATTGAGGCATTGGATGGCAAAATATCATTGGAGCAGCCTGTCTTCAGGGGCATATACCCTCCTCATTAAGGACTGATCTGAAGCACATTGAAAGCAATAGAAAAACTTCTAATAAACCTGTAAATCCCCTAATTCAAGCATAAAAGGTGAAAGACATTAGTCTCTAGGCAACAATGCTGAGATGTTCCTATGAGGCATCTCTCTCACTCCATGTCTTGCACCTTCCACAAACTGGGTGACAAATATCGTGCTTGGGTCCTTGTAGACCCACAGGATACAATGGGGCTCACAACAATTCCCAGTGCAGTCAGGTTGTGTCTCATCATCTTTTAGTAAATGTTATTAAAATCACAGAATCACAGAATATTAGGGGCTGGAAGGGACCTCAAAAGATCATCAAGTCCAATGCCCCTGCCAGAGCAGGGACCTAGAGTAGGTCACACAGGAACGCGTCCAGGCAGATTTTGAATGTCTCCAGAGGAGGAGNATTAAACAGCATTGGACCCAGTACCAACCCTTGGGGGACACCACTAGTCACAGGCCTCCAGCTAGAGTCTGCTCCACTGGCCACAACTCTCTGGGCCAGTTCTAAATCCATCTCATCACACAATAATCCAATCCGCACTTCTTAAGTTTGTCTGCGAGGTTGCCATGGGAGACAGTATAGAAAGCCTTGCTGAAGTCGAGATAGACCTCATCCACTGCCCTCCCCCCATCTATCCATCTAGTTGTGCTATCATAAAAGGCTATCAGATTAATCATGACTTCCCCTGTGAATCCATGTTGACTACTCGTGATAAGACTCCTTTCCTCAACATGCTTTGAGATGATGCCAAGAACAAGCTGTTCCATCAGCTTTCCAGGGATGGAGGTGAGGCTGACCAGCCTATAGTTACCGAGGTCCTCCTTCTTGCCCTAACCTTTTAGCATTTGTACACTATATTCTCAGCATGACTGCCGGCATCAGGATTTGTATCGAGGCAAGGTTAAAAGTGTAAATATCAGTTTTGTCTTTAAAATCCTTTTTTGTCTTCGTACTGCTCCAGAAAGCACAAAGGCAGTGCTAGGGAATGGGTGAGAACGCAAAATTTCAGTACTCATCTCTTTCATAGATTGCTCATCCTAACTCACAGAAGCATTTTGATTAATTGGCTCAAAATCAAATTTCTCTTTTTTTGTGTTTTAAGTGTAGGTTTGACTAACGTATCAGCTGGAGCCTGCTCTGGCTATGCTATTCCAGCTTGATAGCTGCTAACAGGGAGGGGGAATGGCAGCCAGGAATGTGGTATTTTTACTGGATTCTAACACCCCTTTATACAATTTTCCAGCTGCAGTAAACCCATCAAATTACACCCTTAGCAGTACACTAAGAAGTACTGCTCAATTAGGAATACATATACATTTAGAAAATGATTTATTGTTTTACATTTCCTCAGCCATAATGTTTAATGTTATGTAGTAAGTTTTTGAATGAAGTTCAGAGAGTAAAAAAGACTAGATCACACATTGAAAAACCCAAAAGGAAATACGATGCTTTGGTTTTACCTTTATTTAATGCCACCTGCCTGTGAAATAAAGAACTAATTTTAAATTCTGAGCATATATTCTAGGCACCTTATTCTAGAATCCAGACTTTTTAGTTGTCCATTCCCACTGATAAAGTCTTTCACATTTTTATGCTGAATCTTAATTTCTTTTCTTCAAAATGTGGATAGACAGCCGTTGATAAGCTTCCCATTAGTAATTTCTCATACATAATCGTATGCTGTCCTGGAAGAGCGTTTTCTTTTGCCTTTTAAATCTCAGCCTACAATAAAAAGTATGTATTTTCAGCAGCAGTTCATTAACTAACTTGTAATGTTTCATTGACTGACAGCATAAAAAGTGACATTGTATAGAGCACATTAATTATTATTATTGGGATACCCTGGGTACAGCTGATGCTCTGCAAAGAAGATTAACAGGATTATTATTTATTACAGTTATTGTTAGGATTTCATTAGAGTAGTAAACAAGATTAATGCTAATTATGACTGCTGCAAAACCAGCTTTGCAATTCGTGTATACAAGTACTTTGTAATGTTTAGCACTTTTGTGAAAAACAGAACATGCAAAAAGTATTTCAGCCCATTTGTTTCAGAAGATGAGATGAAAAAAAAACCAAACAAGCTAAAAACCAAGAAGATCCAGACACTTGAGAATAATTGAAATATTGAGTTTAGTTCTGGGCATTTCAGCATAGACATTAGTTATCTTTCTAATATTTACACATATTTCTTAAGAGAGAACAGTTTAGGCATTGATTTAGAGCAGGACTGTATTCTCATTAAATGGTCACATCTGTGCTTTGGCTGCAAGCGAATATTCAATTGGGACATCATTGAAAAATTATGCAAACAAACATTACTTGTGTGTTTAAATTCCAGTGAGAGTGTTTAGCTGACCTCTGTTCCAATTTGATTCTCTCCCATTTTTAATTCCAGAGTAATTTTTTTTACACCAAAAGCTTCACCTGATTATAAACTAATGCTTTTGGGTTTAGGTTTCATATAACTAATGATATTTTTATTCAAAAATTCAATTGTATCAATTTGTCATTAATCTCCAAACAACAGGCAGAAAATTCCTAATATAATCCCTCTTGGATAGTTTTCATTTCAGTGCTTTATCTAAAATAAAATGTACAGACAGTGTCACTTGCAAAAATATTAACAAGATAACCTTGCTATTTAAGGTAGATCCAGGTGAACTTAATGTTTATGACAGTGACTAAATATTAAGTAAATAGTATAGTAATACTAATGTAATAGTAATATAGTACTAGAATAGTAATATAGTCATGTTTAGTATGTTAAGTAAATATGAAGTCAAGCAATCATATAAATTTAATTTTATTGAGCTGTTGGTGTCTGATGTTTCCCACTATAATTCTAGAAGTAGCAGTGAGAAAATACTTGTCTTTCCTATTTGAGGAAGACACAAGATTTACAAAGTAGATTGCCTCTGTTACTAATATAGTACCTGTTGTTCATTCAACTATTATAATAATAAGCATGTACCCAGTCTGGATAAGCCCACTGATGTTGTTGCAAGCAGCCCTTTTCCCACTATAGTTCACTCAGTAGTTCAGCTATATGTAGCCACATTCTAATCAAAATAAGATTTAACATTTACTGTTTTGTTGGTGATTTATTTTTTGAGGATTGGCGGTAATATGGTGGCACTTTCTCTAAATGTTGCCAAGGTGCCAGGTGGTGCCAGAGAAGTACAAAAGCAGTCATCCTAAGTCAAGCATTTCAATATCAACCCATATTTCTTATGGTTGATGGATGTTTCTGTCCCAGAGTTGTTGAAGAATGTGTAAATTAAACAGTTATTCTCTCTCCAACTGTGGATCTACTTTCCTCTTAACAGTACCAACATTGGTCTAGACAAATGGCAGTGAAATATATTATCCTGCTCCTCATCAGTTTTTAGTGAAGTATTTAACTTTTCATTTTTGCATCATATGATAACATGTGGAAACTAAATTCAGTTTCTTTTAATCAGATTGGAACCCAATAATTTTTAACTTTCTCATATAGCATGATATGTTCATTATTCCTACACACACACACACAAAAAAAATGAGAATTGTGTAAGATTTTCATTGCATTTGTCACTAATCTAGAGGAGGAAATGAGACTTTCTAACACTGACTTGCAATACCCTGCCACCATGCTTTGAAGGTTGTTGGCACAGAAAGCTGAACCCCTCAGTGTAAGAATTCAATTTGAAACCTTGGTAGTTCAGCCTAGAAATTCTTTTTAGTGTAATGGGAGTGACTAGAGACACCAACTAGGCAGAGCATGTGATTTAAGTTATCATGAATTGCATAATCAAAGACGTCCTAGGCTAATATGGTTAAAGTGTGAAACTTGTCTCATTAAATGTTTTCCTCCATCTTTTCAAAAATATGGGGTGCACAGTCATAGAAGCTAAACCAAATATATTGCGAAAAGATTAGCAGTTGAAATTTCTGTAGTTCTGGTACTACCTATTCATTTAAACTCAAAAGTCAATCTCCTAAAAAGAGTCAAGTAATTAAATCTACACAGTCTGGGAAACAAGGATCTGTTCACAGACACTGCCCTGCCAAATCAGGAGGCTCAGGTAGAATAAAGTAGTATTTGCAGTAGAGTTCCTTGGTGTGTTTCAAAATTTACTCAGTTTTAAACAAATACAATTGTGATATTTAGCAGTTGATGTTTGGCAGCTCCTGTATAAAACATCATTTTAAATTTGAACTTAACTGAATATTTTGTTTCTCTTTTATTTTACTGTAATACTCTGGAAAAACAGAGAAGTTTCATCTTGCAAATGTCTGGTTCCTCAAGAGGGGTGGAACATGTGTCGTTCAGCATTCCCAAAATGTAAGAGCAGTTTTGAAGTGGGTAAATTCCTTGCTTATATAGTTCATGGAGTGAATGACACATGTCCCTCTCTGATCCAGAACTTTAAGCATTGTGCATTACATGGACTTGTATAAAACATTTTAAGCATAAAAATCCAGAATTAAGAGATCTAATTCTCCTGCCTGTTGGGGACTGCTCACAGCAGTAGGACAAGAACCCTCATTCTTGTGACCATCCCATGGGTGCAGAGCCATCTTTGTACCTACGTTCAGGTCACACTAGTGACTTGTACTGGACACAGCGGCTTAAGAAGAGGATGGATGACACAACCCAATCGCCCAGCTACTCAGGGGTGACACAGAGAGTCGTGCAAGCTTCAGAAATTCTCTTGAAGTAAATTAAGGTGAAATGACACCAAATGGCTGATTGATTTGTTAACTTCATTGCAAACAAGAAGCATTATACTTATTTGGGGAAGCTTTGGTCTCTAATGCCTTAAAGACAGAAGAAAGGAGAAAGAGAGAAGAGAGTAAGATATTTCTACCCTTAGTTCCGGTGACTCTTGCAGAACTGGTCCAGGTCTCAAGTACTCAGGTGGTGGGTGCAAATCCAGGGACGTCATACAGAACCGGTCCAGATTTCATGCTCTTTCGTGGTGGATGCCCATTGATCAATCTACCAATGTCCTTTTTATACACCCAGCACATGAGTGGAGTGGCCACAGCCATGTAGCAAAGAAATTAACTCAGAAAAAGACATCCTCCCACCTTCACAGAATTTATCTTTTCCTAATGTTAATTTCCTTATCTGCAAGGAGCAGGCCTCACCTTGGGCCAGTGGGGAAACGGTCGACGAACTTCACACCTTCCCCCTCCAGGCAGGCCTTTCCCCTTCTCCACACAGGTGACAACATTCTCACATCACCACTCAAAGTTTAAGACTTTAGTCCTTTAAGGAGTAGTCAGGCTCCTACAACGAATCACTTGAGGGTCTCCATCAGGGCCAGGCAAGGATTGCAAATAAATCGTTTAGATGAAGTCTTGAAGGTTTTCCTTTGGGTCTCAAATCCTATATTCCAACCGTATTCCACTCAGCTGCCTAAATCCTACAGTGAAACTGATTGAAGTTCTCAATGATGAGGTAACATAGAAATGTTAATGCTTAGCTGAATTTGAAACATTGAAAGCAAGTAGTTCTTTTTGCTCTTTTAAGCACATATTAGTGCATACCACTGAAGTATTAGTATTATTAGCATGAATACTTAAATCGTGAGCATAAAATAGAAAACCGAATGGAATGTAAAATTCCCCTGGGTACCATTACAGAGAATAAAGTATGCTGTAGATTATCTGCTAAAACGCGTCTTTTAAAGCATAATTCCAGAGAATGTAGTACACAAATTAGCCATATATCTTAAGATAATGGATCTTAATGTGTTTACATTTTAAATAGACCTCATTTCTGTTTCAAGATTGTTATGAACTTAACCTTTGTATTATTGCTTAGCCATCAAGAGTTTGAAACAGAATGTATCTGAAAGAGTTTATTCAGACAGAGCAAGAATCAGAAATCTGGCATTTGTTGTGAAGAAGCAAAAGCTTCACTTCTACAGTGAATGGCCGAGTGTGTGAGTGACAGACTTTGCATACTAGGTAGGATCTACCTCTGGCCTCTATTTTGAGGCCATTTTTTACTGATGTAATTATCAAGAATATTTATTGTCATAACTCCTAGTATTCCATTTTTCCTCACATATATACCCATTGCGAACAAGAACAGAGTGGATTTTCTCTGTAAAAGCTGTAGGAGCACTTTATTAGCAGTAAACCTATATTAGCCAACTTCTCTGGGAGTTAAGAAAAAGCCTTTAAAGGGAATCCTAGTGTGCTAATTTGTTCAGATATGCCCATTGCTGAATTTTCTGGGAACACTGTACCTCTTCCTATTTTATACTATCCCTTTCCAGACAATCTGCAATCCCTGCCCCATGGCCAGCTGATGACCTGCCCTTGGAGTGCAAGGATCAAGGAACTCTGAACAGGGATCTACGCTTTATTTGAAACAGGCAGGTTAGCTCTAATCAGATAATGAATTAATTTGAGGTACTTTTTTGTGTGTGATGTCCATACTGGCAGCAGTTTTCCTGGAACTCTTAAAGACCCTATGACAACTACTGTAATTTGCAAGGTGCTCTGGATTTTCTCACTGGACAGAAATTAGTACCTGAGAGTAAATGTTATATCCACTTCTGCCTTTTTTCACTTACATGTATTTTGGTAGTGTCTGTCTATTAGCAGCCACAGTTGCAACCTGTAATCATGCCTTATTTCAAGAGTGCTGGCCTTACCTCTGGCCTCTGCCTGATGCAGCACATTTGCTTGGTGAACAGATATATGCTTATGGCAGCATTAATTGGATTCAGCTACAAATTTTTCTTGTAGTTGCAAGCTGTGAACTGTGGTCTTCTAAGGAGTGGAAAAGCTCCTATATTGGGAAAGTATATTTAATTTTACTTAATTTGTTTTCTCATTTTGGATGTTCTGATTTACTTTAATATTAAAAAAGGCTTTAATAAGTCTGAATTGATCAAAGTAGTCCCTCAGCTGATGCTGAAAGCATCCTTTATGACGCCAACATATAAAACAAAATAATTCTTTTATAAATGACACTCTGTGTGTTCCTAATATCCATTAAAACCAATAGTTGGCTTAAAGAGAAAAGAATTGAAGTCATGGAAATACCATTCATTTCTGATAATGCTCAATGGAAGTATATTATTTGTCTATTTACTTTTTAAACTGCTTTGTGTAATGTTGCATTCTCTCTACTCAGTGCATATTAGCAGTTAGCAGCATTATATAATGTTCCGTGTTAATATCCAGCCTTTTTGCCAAATTGTAGTGCAATTCATTCAAACCCTGGTATGTAAAGTTTGGCAAGGCAACCCGTGTTGCCGCTGTTGCTGTTTTTGCCATATTCCCACCTGTACAAGTACTTGTTGTTTTGTTTTTTTCCGATTGTCATACATTGGTTTTCACAACTTTGAAATAATAGTGATGTGAAGTGCATGAGAAATTCAGAGTATAGCCTAGAACTTCATGAAAAAAAACACAACTCTGCATTTAAGGAATAGAAGTGAGAATAGCACCTGCACCAGCTGAGGAGTCTGTTTTGCATGTAAAGTACTGCTCTTTCTTGAACAGATTCATCCAGGTTGGCTTCTGATTTGTAGGAAAACTGCATCCACCTGGGGATTTAGCAACAGGAGATAAGCAGATACACTGCTTGTAGGAACTTTAAAAATTATTTGCCAGAGTAAGCAACACTGTGAAAAAAATTTCTACATTTTAAGTGGAGCGCTTTTCTTGTGAAAGATATTAGGAGAGCAGTAGGCTCTTCATTCGGATATTCATTCTTTTCTTTTTTTTTTTTTTTTTAATATTGGTTGAAAGCAATAGTTTTGAAAATAAGCAGTGATGTTTTTCTTACCTAAAAATCCGAGATCTCTAAAAAGAAATACCTATTGAAAAGTAAATTAAATATATACACTTTTTTCATTTTAACATAGGTATGTATATATTTGTCAATATTAAGATAGCATCCAGAAGCCTTTTGGAAGGACCTCTTTCTAAGGAGAAGCCAAAAGACAGGATACAACTTTTCATGTTCAGACCTTTTAGCAGAAATTCATCTCTCAAGAAAATGTAGATCCTAAAGCTGAAGCCAAGAGCTGAATCAGACCCCAGGCTGTTCATTCAGAAAAAGAAAAAAGACCTTTTATAAAAGATAAATATCTCTCTACTTTCTCAGCAAAACTGATCTTGATGGTCTGATAAGATGGTGAAATATAATATCATCTGTTTGTGATAGTAAGCAGCAATATAGATAACATAATCCCTCACTGAATTGTAGAGCCCAAATCAATTTGTTTAAGAATATGAAGCATGTTAGACTGCAGAAACAAGCAAAGCCACAGCAAAGGCTAAAAAATCTGCCATTGGCATTCTCTGACTGCATCATCCTTCATGAAAGAGAGGTTACACGGAAACCTTGTCTCTTCAGAATAGCAAAAACAGAAACAAAACCAGCATTATCTGATCAGTAGAAGCTTATTTGCTTATTTTGGAACTCAGTCTTTCAAAAAGTGCTTCTGAAGCCTGGAATGTATTTTTCTGGGGAGCTGTCATCTTGTTTTATGGATACAGCACATTTACAGGCCCGCTTCTGTCACCTAAACATATTAGATTTCCAGACTGAACTATTGTTCAGCAGGAACCCTTTAGAGATGAAAGATGCAGAATGAATACCATGTTTTTTTCTTACATTTTAGCTACAGGTTATAATTTTTAATAATAATAATAAAAAAAAGATACAAAAGAAACATGCACTGCAATATTGCTGACACATACATTGAAATGAATATTCATAGAATTGTGATTAAATATATATCTAGCTTTAAGTAAACTAACCGAAGCTGTATTAAGCCATTATCCATATTTTTTTATTCAAGAGAACATATTCTAATGGATTTATTTATTACAAGAAGAATATATACTGTCATAAACATGTATTCTGTAACCAAAGTAACACCCAACATATATCAGCATTCCAGGAGTACTTTTACAAAGTTAAAGTTGTTTGGAACGCAGGCATTTTAAAGTCGACCTTAACGGAGTTTTGTATTTTTAATATATTAGTTTCTGTTTGGGAGATACAGCTACTTCCACAGAGTTTGCTGTAAGTTATCTTCTTGTATATATGATGTTTGGGTACTCCTGAGGGATGGAAAACTGAGAGAGCATAAATGCTGAAAACAGCTGCTATGATTTCAAGATCTCAGGATGATACTTGGGCTTCTTAACACCAGTGCACATGGAANCAGCCTATACTGGAACCTGGGGTTGTTCATTTGCAAGAATGACTGCCAGAGAAGACAACTATTCCCTAGTCTGCTAGGATCTTCAGAGGTCTTTGCCTCTGCTCCAAGCCACTTTTCTAGATCCTCTCTCTCCTTCTCTTTAGGGAAAAGGCCAAAGAATAGGGAAAACAAACAAAGCTGGAACCAAAAGAATCTGTTATTTCCTTTCAGTGCATTTATTGATGAAAGCAAGCCATAGCTCAGTTTTGGCAGTCCATAAGGGATGCATACACCCTGCTACAGGCCGATGGCAAGACAAAACATCTTCATATTGCTCTGTAATTAAACTTCCTTATCACTCCCCAATAGTTTTGAATTACATGGTTTCTGTCCACCATTTATTCCATTTACTCTCTAATTTGAGTTTATGTAAATGCTGTAGCTTTGCATTTCCTTTCAAAGTATACCTCAGTCTGCTTACAACCTGCCAGAAAATGAGTCAGGAAGAGTGTCCCACAAGCTTCAAAATAGAAAACTTGTCCCAAGGTGTAGGAGGATGGAGATTGTTGATGGGACAGCCTGTGGTGGGTTCACCCCAGAGGGGGCAGGCAGAGCAGTAGGCAGCAGGAGGTTCTGCTCAGTTAGTCGAAATAGTGCTTCACTTTTCTGCAGTGTGTGTTCCTATGCTGACAGAGCCGTATACCTATATTCTCGTTATGTACTCACATGTGACACACCACATTTCTGTAAAGCTAAGATTTCCCTGACTTTTCTTTTTATGCTATAATTGCTGAAAACTACACAGGAAAATATGGGGAAAGGCAATAACTGCTCGAGATGTTTCATATAAGTCATGTTAATTCAACTGGAAGCAGGAGAATTTCTGTATAAGACAAAGGGGTCACTTCATTCAGAGCAAGACCAGAAGGTCTTTCACACGAGCAGTGGCTTCTTTCTCCTGAGAGCTGTTTTAAATTAAAGCAGAGGGGAAGAGTGGCCCATGTCACCTGAACTGATGGGACCTTCTTTAAAGAGGAAAGGACATAGGGAAGGTTTGAGTTGAGTGCATCACAGTTACTCTATTGTTCAGAAGAGAGAAAAACCAAGCCAACTGACAAACTTTTAATGACTTTTTTTCTCTTGTCATTGAAATTTCTCTCAGGAATATGTTGAGGTTTGAAAATTTTCATTTAAAGAGCTTCTTCTGACTTGTCTCTTGAGCCTTTCTGCCCTCTGTCCCTAATAACAGTCACAAATGACAGCCCACTGACTGTGGTGGGAAAGCTTCTTTCTTCTGCTGCAGCTGTTGCGCTTCATGGAAACAAGTCAATATTCATTTTGCTTGGAAGGAAAAGGTTCTGCTGCCTCCCGATTAAGGCAATTACTGGGTGACTGAGATTAAAGGAGCTGACCTGTGCTTCTTGCTGTGCTCCTGGTCAACAGAACATCTTCTGCTATTAGAGTATCATCAGAGGAGTTAATTCAGGACATCTTCTGAAGGTAAATAAGGCAGACATGAAGGTGTCTAAATGGAGCCTCATCTCCAAATGTACTTTTTGAGAGGAAGAAAAATAGCATGATAACGCTGGGGAGAAAAGTTTAAGATAGCAGTGGCAGGCCTGGTTTAGCAGATGTGCTGCAAAACAGAGAGAAATAGAAACCTTGGTCCTGACAGGATGGGAATTTCATGGCCAGTGAACCAGAAGAGAATACATTGTACCCAGAATGAATTTGCTCTCTGGATTTAGCCTGTTTGAAATTTGAGTTATCGAGGGCCAGGTTTAAAGTCGCTTATCTTTTCATTATTTCTGTAAACTGCAAATAAGCCTGCATAATCAGATACCTGAAAAGCTGAAAGAGCTTGACTGGAGGCATAAAGCAAAAAACAAGCCATGCAACTGAGGGTATAGGATAGAAACCTGTTAAAGATCTTTCTATAAACTGGCAATAATCCTGTAAACTTTTACAAATATTTACAAACCACAGTGGTACCTACTCAGATATTCGTCACTACAATGAAGACTGAGAAATCACAGGACCGGTTTCTGTCAAAACTCATTCTTTTCTAAGTCTGACCTATTCTCTTTTTTGTTGTTGTTTATTGTTTTGGGGTTTTGTTTGTTTGTTTTCTTTCCTTTTCTTTTCTTTTCTTTTTGGTGTTAAGCACAAACTCAAATAAATACAATTCTGCTGCTTCTCCTTGACATTACCTACCTCTGCTGAAGTGTCCCTATGGATTTTGACCCCAAAGACCAGTGTTTGCTTTTGTGTCTTTGCTTGCTTTAAAATCTGGAGATGTTAACACTTGTGCCTACTGAATCCAAATTTAGGTGAAACTGAAACCCGTGCATCAGAAGCATTTCCTTGTGCATGTTGTTCTGATATGTTGCAGAGCACTATGAAGCAAGCACTGTTTTTCAGCATCTGGAGAAGCTATCCACATAGATAATTTTAGTGTCATGTACAGCTCTAAAGTTTTATTCAACTTTTATGGATCAAAGTAGTACTAGTGGCAATGGTCATGGCTGCTAAGCCAAATTTTAAAGCCTTTATTTAATCTTTGCTACTTGGATAGCTTGTTTTGTCAGCCAGCATAAAACCTCAAAAAAAGTAATTTAGCCGTTTAATGCTTAATTTCACCTCCTCCCCATCCCAAAGAAGATTTTCACAATAACTCTTAGAATCCATCTTGCTCCCATAAGCATTATATATAAGCACCTTTTGTAAGGAAATCTGCTCTTTATGGAGCGGTGGCTTCTGCCTGTTTCTGGGGAGGTCACAGGGAGCAGGAAGTCTCCTAACAACCACTAGTGTCCTCCTGAGACTTCCCCAGTGCTTCCCAACTACAGGCATTCCAGCAGCCAAATCACTGTCTAATGAAAATCAGGAAAACACTGCTAATTGATTTAATGAAGGATGTGGATTTACTTCAGAGGGGGATTTGCTTTGTTTGAAAAAAACAAAGATATCAGATCATGTACTCATTTTTTTTGATCTGAGATATGTATTTTAAGCACATTTCTCCTCTCGTTTGACATCCTGGCTGCAGGGGATTACTTCTGTGTTCTGTAAACTGCTTTATCTTCTGAAGGTACATGGGGGTAGTTAGTCATGTCTGTGATTGATGTGGTTTGATATTAGTAAGTTAATTTTATCTTCCGTAGTTTGGTCATGCATTATCTCAGTGAAAATCCCTTATTTTATAAGTCCAGGCTGTTCCTGTCATATCTCCAGAATATTCTCCGAGAGTGGGGATACATGGTGGTTATATAGCTGTCACAGTCGTGGCCTTCTCATGCATAGGCATCCTAGGAATGTGGAAGCCCATGACCCAGGGAGGCCAAGTTCTGGTCTTAGATGAGATCTTGGGAAAGATTTATAAATTCATTCCATTCATCTGTTGGATTACAGCTTTCAGTATTCTCGAAGAATATTTTCCGCTATCATGTCATATCATGAACAACTTTCCACATGTTGCCTGTGAAGATGTCTCTGGACTCTGGGCGTCACTTGATACTGCTGAAGGCTGCAGAGGAACTTTAGGCTGTAGTTGTCAAAGTAGGCAGCAGCATTAGCCCTGTCTGTGCTATAGGATCTGTACATTAATATTGCTACCCCTATGCCCTGTGCTGAATCCCACTGATAAATCCAAATTACTTGTGCCCCATGCTCTGGACTGGCTGCAGAGAAGGCAGCTGTGGTTTAAAAGTCATGTGGTGAGATAGGCACTATGCCTATCTGACTGATGGTTTGTAAACTAGAGCTAATCTGTGCTGTGGCCATTCAGACTATAAGCAGAGGTGCCCAAGTGTGGCTGAAGTTATGGTCAGCCATTAGGGAAAAGAGTAAACATGCACAAAGGTGAGGTGGAATTTCATTAAAAAATTGCTGTAAAATCTAAGATTTGGTGTAATGTAATTTTTTACTTGGACTTTCTCCTTTTTCATGTTGCCGGCTCTGCCACTGATCTACTGAAGGGCTTTTGGAAAAGCCCTCTTTTCTCCTGATGCTGGTTCTTGCCTTAGGTAAAATGACCTTCTGCATTATAGACAGTCCATAAAGCCATTTGGGTTTTCCTAATGGAAAAGCCCTATATACAATTTTTACCTTTTTTTTTAAAAGGGAAGAATCTATGCCAAATATATTGTCATATATATTAATTTAACTTTAGGGCGTTGGATAGTTCCCACACTTGGGGACCTTTTGCTGCTTCCAACTGTAAACTCGTGGTCCACCAGGTATGGGACAACAAGAGAATGAGCCCTACTCTCTTTTGTTTCTACTAGCACCACCTGGAACAATATGTTTTCTTACCTTCTGTGATGAAGTTATCACACTGTATATAGTTTCCACTCTAATCTTCTCAGACATGTAATTTAAGCTATCATAAGAGAGGACCCAGTATGTATAAAAGACAAGAGAAGTGTATCTAAGCCATTGACCGTATTAGGACTTTCATAATATACTTGAGCACTCTGCTGCAAATTATGACTATTTATACTGAACAATTACTAAAAAAAGCAAAGTCTATCAGGATAAATAATTATAATATTTTGGTTTATCATAGGGACTTTAGCTTTAAAAATGTACTGTTATTCATATTTCGCTTTCTAATCTTAAAAATTCTATGTATTCTGGTAATATTTCAAGTTTTCCTTGGAACAAATGTAATCTGTCCCCTTTCTGATGTTCCTTAAGATTTCAATTACATAATCATTTTCTGAAATGGTAACACTACAGGGATAAAAGATGATCAAACTAGTGATAGATCTTAATAGAATATAGTCTACTTGCTAAAGATAAAGGTATTGTAGGAGTGCAATTCGCAACATGCTTATAATTTGAGTTCCAACCTTATGTTGTTTCTTAGAAATGGGTTTATTTGTTGATTGGGAGTGTTGCCTAAAAGCAGGGAAGGAATATGTGGTTTTCCCTTCTTTTTTACCTTTTCTGTGGGACCAGAACTATTGTTTTGCAGTCTTCAAGCAAAAGCAGGTTGTTGGTTATAAGGTACTAAACATGGATTAATTGCATTATTGTCTCAGGTGAACTTTTATAATGTTCTTGATGTTTTTTTTTTAAATCTGCACAAAATACTTTTCCCCATTTGTTTCGTGCTTCTTCACAGAATCAACATATGGATTTCATAGTCACCAGAGTATTAGCAGTTTATATGGCAATATAAATACATGGGTTGCAATTTGTATTTTCAATATACTGAACAATTTGCCAACAAAAGACAGCATTCACCTTGAAGGTCAGCACAATATTCTGTTCCTCATTAGCCATTTTATCAAAACTACCCTTGATGTAAACGTAATTGATGGCCAGTTTTGAAATTTTAATGTTACTCAAAAAGGCTATGTACATAACAAGGTCACATTCTGCCCCAGATATGTTTGTGAAACTCCCACTGACAACAGTGGGAGTTCTCCACATAGAACATGGGACAGAGCCTGGCCCTTGATCTTTAAACCATTAATACTTAAAAATTATTAAAAAAAAAAAATAAAAAAAAGGGCAGTGTTCCAAATCCTGAGTTTCTTACTGCAAGTTTCACTTAGGCTAAACCTTCATTGTGGGTCACCATAATTTGATCTGAGGGAGAACTTCACAAAATACTCACTAGCTGATGCAGTGTTGCTGCTGAGCGTTTAGCATTCAACCATTCAACCTGTGTGCTTCTGGGATAACTTTAAGTAGGAATAAGCTTAGAAAAATTTGCTTATCTAAGTGACTTGAGACCTGTTCTAAACTCTGCTTTAAAAACTTGACTGTGAATGTAAGACTCATAGAAAGGCTGTGTGCTACTAATTGTCAAAGTCATCCTTTAGTACTGCTTAATGTATCTTTGTAAATGTTAACCCTGCTTCATATTTTAAGTATTTTTGGGATCTTTCTTTTTTTACAAGTACTGTTCAAAGCAACAGTTATTACTTCTGCCACAATATTTCCATTATATTTACTGCTCTTTCTAGGTACTATCTTGTGTGGCTTTTAATAGAAGAAATTTGAGATTTTTAGGATGTTTAATACCTGATGGGGTTAGTTATTTTTTCCTTAGTTTCTTACTGAAAAATTGTTGGAGTACAACTAGTTTTAGTTTACTCATTGATCTTTGTGGATCTTGACAAACTGTGCTTCTCCCAAACTTTCTGTCAAACATACAGTGAAAATAGCAGCTTAGAAAGCCACTAAAAATGAAGAGGGAATTAATAGACTTGTGTGTGAGGCACGGGTCTATACTTTACAGCCACAAACAGATAAAAAGTGTGAATTTGTGCCTGTGGGGCATTGCATGGGTGGTTGGACTAGAAGAACTTTAAAGGTTCCTTCCATATTCTATGATTCTGTGACGTGTGGAACTGAAGAGCTGAAAGGAGGGTAAACAGTCTAGTCTGCAGAAAGCCAAGTGCTTCTGAAAAGCTGTACAGAAGTTAACTCCACTTCTTCACATGGTGCATCTCTGCTCCTTAAAGGATGAAACCCTTAAGGGTAAAATCCACTTGGAGATTTGCCATTAACTTGGATAAGGCTAGAATTTCACCAACTGCTTTAAAGCCAATAACTATTCACCCTAGGCTTTCTGTCTGGCTGAAAAAGCAGCTGCTGTCATTAACTGTAGTGGTACCTGCCTTTTGTGAGTGAAGTCTCTTTGAGCAAGACATGGCAGTACTTTTATTTTTCTGCAGGTAAACTTATTTTGCAAAACTATAAATGGCAAATTTACCTGCAAATTGTACTACTAAAAGGCAAGGGAGAAGGTCGATTGAGCACAGATTTAGAAAAAAAAAATAATTTAGCAATACCCTCTGCCCTCCAGAAAGAGTTTAGTCTAGACAGTCTTGACAAAACTCTAAAAGATAGGATTGTACAGGATCAGGGATAAACACAGGTTTTTAAAAGGGAACCAGAGGGCTGACATTGTAGCAAAGATGCAAAAGCAGGATCTGAGACATCAGGGAGCTGCATCAAGCCTGGATGCACAGATCTTTGTGACTGCTCCGTCTTTCTTTGTTGTCCTCTGTTTAGCCATCTGCTAATGATACCAGAGTACATTTGGATTTATTAGCAGTGTTCAGAAAAGTGTTTGAAGAGTCTTGAACAAAAAAAAATTGCTACATCTATTCCAGTAATGTGAACGCCTACAGTGCAAATGTAGGTGTATTTGAAAGAGAAGAAGGAAAAAGAAGAGCTTGGAAAATTTCAAATCTCTTGAGACACAAAAACATATTTGGGCTATAAAATTGATTATACTTTTTCTGGAAGCAAAGAAATATTTAAAATATTACAGTATTTAGTAAAAATACTATAAGAAATCCCTATGTTCAATTAGTTATATTGTATTTATGAGGGTTTTCTGTGAAGACTGTTTTCTGTAGTATGAATTATGCCATATAAGATGCACATTTAGTCCCTGCTATTTTTCAGAGGGGGGGGGAAATTAAAAATCAGCAAACAAACATTTCCTTCAATCTCTCAGTCTCCCGAGTAAGCACTAGGTAATAATAATGATATGAATAGTCTTCATTAGCAGATTTCTCAGACTACTTTCTGATTTTAGACATGTGAGCTTTCCTCAGAAGCCCAAGCTTGTTTCTGTAGTTAGCATATTTTTTAAATGAGAAGGGACAGACAGGAACAAATGTAATAAGTGCCGTTATCTGACTGCTAAATCTGCCATTTGTCAGAAATCTCTTTTGCAATGATTAATCAACAATGAAGAGCAAGAGTGTAGTTCCATTTTATAGTTCCTGGGCTTCTCATTTTGAATTGTAACATGGTAGGAATATTGCATAGTGAAGGTAGACCTTAGAATTTAATTACTCCTAAAATCAAAGCATGAGTATGTTCAGGTGAGTAACTGGAAGTTGCATATATAGATACGTTTTACAGTTATTTTAGTATTAATCTCAGTATGGCTGTGTTTCTCACGGGGTTTTTGGTCCTTTCTGATAAGTTCTTTCTATTCTTGGTGCTTCTGACATACAAAAATCAAAATTCCTTTTTTTTACCAGATGCAAAATCCATTTGTATCAAGTAGTACACCAAAGGAAAGAGAACCTTATGCTCAGTTTTAGGCTTTCTAATTGCTGATGAGGGGAAGAAAAGACTTAATGTGAATTTCCAGGCTGAAAAGTGACTGTAAATAGCCTTGAGGGGTTCTATGTGTATTATCACTCAGTGACTTAGATATCACATTTTTTCCTTTTACAAGGAAAAAATGTTTGCTGCTGACTGCCAACACTATGCACATAACCTACAAACCTAAAGTTGAGCTGGATTCTATCACCAAAAGCCATCAATTCTCATTATCTTTGAACCTTTACTAATAAAGCTAGAGAGAGTTCATGATATAAGAGAGTGCAGAATTTGTAATCTAGAGCTTAGATAAAGTAAATAAATTCTCTTGATGATGTGTGTGCATCCTGATAGAGTCCAGTTCCCTTTCCCATGAAAAGATGCTGAAAAAAAAAATGACAACAGATGCATATGAATATAAAGAAGGAATAATCCTGTCAATAAAGAATTTTAATTAAAGATCTATCGCATGAGGATTGTTGTATTGAAGGTGCAGTTTTTCCTTTGTAGTCATTTCTCTGAACCTACATGGTTTTTTGAAAGTGGGTTCATTATCTCCTGTTGTTGACAGACATTGCTGGTCATAAATGGAAGGCTGAAGTAACAGTTCACATCTATTTGTGTAATGGGAACACATGCTAACAACAAGTCTTCTAATAGGGCTGCACCTCTCCAGGCTTCCAGGAAAACATGTGGGAAAAGGATGTGCGTGGAGTCAACCATAGCTTCTTTGGGCCTTTGGAGGGTACAAAGAGACTGTAGCACACCAGAGCTTCCAGGAGGGCGCAAATTACAGATAGGAGAATGGAAGAGAAGTAGCAAGTGGTGTTCAATTGTAATACAGGCAAAATAGCAGTAGGAGCTGCAGTCAGACGAGGAAGCATAACCTGCTGTCAGGGTACATCGATGCTGGCCTTTTCCTCTCCTTGAACCTACTTCTCTACATCATTTAGTCTGGAGAAGAACAGACTGAGAGGGGATACAAATATCTGAAAGGTAGATGTCAAGTAGAAAGGGCCAGTCTCTTTTCAGTGGTGCCCTGTGATAGGATGAGGAGCAATGGTCACAAACTGGAACACAAGAAGTTCCACCCCAACATGAGGAAAAACTACTTCACTGTGAGAGTGACAGAGCCCTGGAACAGGCTGCCCAAAGAGGTTGTGGAATTTCCTTCTCTAGAGACTTTCAAAACCCACCGGATTTGTTCCTGCATGGCCTGCCCTAGGTGATCCTGCTCTGGTAGTGGGGTTGGACTTGTTGATCTTCAGAGGTCCCTTCCAACCCCTACCATTCTATGAGTCTGAGTCTATGAGTCTGTGAGTCTATGATTCTCTTATTAAGCCTAAACACTTATGAAGTAGTAAAACTGTAGAACCCTGGAGAGGCTATCCTATAAGAAGGCTGCAAAGCATGGCATTGGAGCAGAAGTTTGGGAAACAGGTAAATGGTAAGGATTAGTTCCAGAATCTGGTTGTGTTGGATGAAGTGTGTGCAGTGCATCTCAAAGAAATATGGTGGTGAACGCCTTGCTAATTATGGACACCAAGGAAAGCTGAAAAAGGTGAAGATGAATGAAAGTAAAATATATCTGGAGCATGATGCAACAATTGATTAGAACTAACTTTCTAACTACATCTTCCACATTAAGAAACTGTCAGTGGCTTATGCCCAGCACAGAGATAAATAATGAAACAAGGCAATGAAGTTTTTCGGAGAAGGTGTTTACAAGGAGAAACCTTTTGCTCCAGAAAAGAAACATCTGGAGATGTATTTTGTTATTCCACAGTTATAGTGAAATTGATGAAGTGTCCTGTCTAGACAGACAGAGCTAGCACACGGTCTGCTAAGCTGATAGCACAAGTGCCTGATCTCTCAATGATTACCTGTTAGTGCCCAAAAACTATCCAGGTAAACTGTTAGGGCATGAATCATATTCCAGCAAGTGAATTATACTTTACCAGTGTTGTGCGTTTCAGATAAATACTGAGCTAAGCATTTTTTTTCATAGAAATTTCTAGCTACTGAAAATTAAGTGATTTTGCAGTCATGGTAACAAATATGTTTATGAATTTTTGTGCTTAACAAATTTTTTGCCAGATTAGAATAACTGGAAAAAATGATCTGTAGGCACTCTTGAAACCAGTCAGAAAGAAGTGCTTATGCCGTGTTCAGAGCTAACCTGTTTTGAAATGAGAAATGATTGTTCAGACTCACTAGGGTTCCTTGCTGCTAAGAGACTATTTTCTACTTCTTGACTATAAAATTTTCTACATTTTTGTGTATAAACTTCAATTTGAGATCGAAGAGAGAAGGGATATGCTGAAAAAACAGAGACAGGGAAGCAGCATCTAAAGGATGTTGGATGTGGATGATGGATCTGTGGATGTTTCTGGGAAAGACACCAGGAGGTGTGATGTTAGCACATATAAATATACCTGTGCTAGCTTTAATTCGTTTATTTCAAGTCCTGATGGCAGTAAAGATTTGCAGAAGATTTTATCAGGACTTCACAAGCCCTCACAGATCACTGGGTATCTGGGCTTTTGAGTCTGGACTGGAATTTGCCAGGAAATGTTTACTGTAGCAACAACTGAGACACGCTGCAATCACAGACTTTGTGTATGTGATATGTTAGAGAGGAGGTGGAAAGAGCAGCCTGTCTGGAGCTGACAAAATAAAATTAAGATTTATGAACTGACTAATTTGGGAAGGTCTCACTTTGTATATATATTATGACTAGCAATGCTGAACTCCTACATAAGGGCTTCAGAGTGTGTATAACTCTGTTCTCACTATGTGTGTTGTTATTCCATCTTGATAGATGAAGACATGAATCAGAAAAATTGGATATGTCCAAGGCTATTAGGCAAGTCAGTAGCAAAACACTGGAGAAAAACTGACAATGCTTTATTTTAAATGACTACTACAAACTTCAGGCAGGTGGTTGTACACCTTATTATATACATTATTAACTAGGTCAATCTGACTTTAGTTTATAGCTGAGTCTTATCAGATGCACCAGATCAGAGCCATGCCAAAGTTTCTGTCAGGCCTTCAAATGTTTATTTCTTTGTGATTGTTCTCTTCTCTGTCATCTCCTCTGTCTTTTAACTGTATTTTTAATGAACGCAGAAGGTCACTGCCAACTGGCTGGGACTAGTGCAAGCCTGAGAGAATTTAGGTGGCCAAAGCCATCCAAGCTGCATTGCATGGGGTATTGTAGTGGTGGGTCACCTCAAGAGAGAAAGAGCAGGGACAAACACTGGAGTTATGCAGGGACTGATTTCTGCAATGGAAAGTAATTCCTACTATCAGCTTCATGCAGCAGCTGCTAATCCATGATTTTAAAATTTTCTGTGATACAAAGAGATTCCAGGATAACACAAGTGACTTGTCGTTAAGTAGGACACTGCTGAACAGTACGGTTCAAGCAGAAACAGAGGACAAATATTTGAAATAATTTTAAAATACGACAAGAAACACAAGAAAAGTCTTGTGGGATTTTTATCTTGGTGCAAATATTTCTTAGTCTATAAATGAAATGTTTGGTTTTGGGGAAGACACAAATTCATCAGCAGAGACAATAGGCAGAGGAGGATGTTTTGTCCTTGAATCATTTGTGCTTTTCTATAATGAGCTATATTTAAAAGTATTTAATGTGAAAAAAAAGTTCGTTTATGAATTCACTTGGTACCAAGTGTCATTGATGAATGGTCAGCTGCTGTCCAAAGCCCTGGCTTTCATTATTGAGTTATTTAAATGCATGTATGTGAGTACTAGAAAGAATTGAGATTTATCATGTTTATTGAGAGGAAAAAATGTTCCAGATTTGGGATAAGTCTGTTTTTCATTTTTCGTTTCCACTTCAAAATCAAAGCTGTACTGTGTTTGCAAAGGACATCTCATCAGAAACTGCAATGCAGGTCCTACCTTACAAGACAAAATATACCTTTAGTTCCCATGGGGATTGGGCAAATAGATCTGCCTTAGCTTTAGTAAAGTTATCATTGAAAAGAAAAGTTGTGGGAAGAAGAAATGTAATTGCATCCAGTTGATCCTTGAGAGACAAGCTTCAGGTTCACTTGTGGTTGTGAGCAAATCTCTCAGGGCTTGCTTGTTAGAAGGTCTCAATCAACATAGTGCCGTTGGCTCTGGGATGTGCAGAGAGTTAATTTTAGTCACTGTATTACTCACTTCTGTACCTATAAACTGGAATAACAATTTTCTAGTGTATAAGCTGTATTCTACTGCTGAACTCCATACCCCGTCACTACTTTCCAATCCTCCAATTTTTCCACTATGTTTTTTTCAACTGCTCTTGTCATACTAGACAACATTTCATGTATATATTAATATTTACCACTGAATTCTGCTATAATACAAATAATAAATGCTAATAAAGCATACATTTTCTTCTATTCTCCATTCATTCTACCATTATTTTCTTTAAATCATTCTTTGATTATACATTTTCCTAGATAGTTTTAGTCCATGGATAGTCTAACTTTTAATTGTTTGCTTCATTAGTGTTCAGTGGAGGAACGGACAGTTGAACTTTCAGAAATAATTATTTGCTAGTACTGCTCATAGGAGATTTAGAGCAGCAGCATCAGAAACATATCTTGTGTGATTAGGTCAAACTTGAGTCTGTGTAATTCTCTGTGTGAAACTGGCGCAGATGAAGGTTGTCAGTTATTTCTATGGGAGCTATAATATGCAGTAATAGGAGATTTACCCTCTGGAAACAGTTGAGCGATACAGACAGGTAGGACTCTCTAGCTCAGCTAAGGGCTGAATTTTCTTTCAGAATCTTGTTGTATTTTTTTTTTTTTTTCTCTCCAGACCAGATAGATACAGGCAAGTTTCTTACGCTTCCTAGTACGTGGCTTCTCAAAAATTGTTTTAGTTTAGTCATGAAGGATGCCAGTGCAGACAGTCTTTTATTATTGTTACTAATCAAGACACTACACACACCCCATGGCAACTGGAAGAAAAGCATAATCTCAGGTGCATTAATGATTTCTTCCCGATGTCCTCTCCTCAGCCTGCCATGATCTGTCAAGATTATAATGAGGAGAGTACAGGTCAATATCTTCAAAGCTTACATCCCCTCAACATAATGAATTCTTAATGGCAAGAACAAACAGAACAAGAATTTTTCTGTGGGAAAAAGAAATATTAAAGCTCAATAATGCAATATGCATTAATTTACCTTTGCACACTGTTAATAAAACATAAGAATGCAAAACAAATTACAGACAAATATGGTGTGCTTTGTGTAATTAAAAGTCTTCCAAAGCCAATTTAGCCTGACTGTAAGAAGTTGCCTGAACCCCAAGTGCCTGCTACCTGTACTTTTATAAAACTTACTGCTACCAGCCTTACTTGACAGGTTTTGTAACAATTGCTATTATTACTTTCTTTGAAATATTTGTAGTATTTTATATTTTTAATAGCAGTTTTTGCTTGTTCAGGGTAAACATTTGTGATCAATGGAATGCAGAGGTAAAAGATACTTTGTGTTTCTCTGGCAAGATCCATCCTATGTAGGTATTTTCATTTCCTTTAGTCAAATTCAGACTCTGTGGTCTCCAAGGTCAAAACTTAGGAGAATGGTGAAGAACTGGATTTTATTAAAAGAACAGCTGAGTATATTTGTTAAAACAAGCATTTAACTAAACATCTATTCCCTTAGCTTGCTATACTTCTTGTCTCACCTACTTTGTAGATCGAGGTACTGCAAATATTTCAAAGAAGATGGTAACAGTGATCAACACAGCATCCATTAAGTAGAGCCATCATGTTGCAAGAATTTTAAAGCAAGAAGCCCTGAGCATGTTATGGAAGGCCAAGAGCCACAAGGTATCCCTGGCTGTAAATATTTCAGTTTCTTGTTCCTAACAGATGTTTAGCGCTGGTTTATTCATACAAGTAACTGCTTGCTTGTCTATACCACCACAGACCATGGTGGAATGACTCTGGGTAGTTGGTGGAGGCAATCGGGGTCTTTCTGTGCAAGTGCACAGACGTAGGCAATCTAAAGTCTTGGCTTTTGTATTATCATGACATTTATTTAGAAAGTGAGGCAGAGGATGGCTTCAATATGCTGCCCTGAAAGTGGAGATAAGCACTGCAAAAGCTCAAACGTATCTAAGTAACTGCTAAGTCTGTTTTACTGTTTAGTCCAAACTGCTAAATCTCTCAAAAATGCTTGAAGGAAGTCCCATTTATATGGATTGCTACATTTGTTTGTTCATTTACTAGAGTTATAAAGTATGGAGTGTTGATAAGAAAAGTTAAAGGTACGAGGAAACTATTCTGATGAAGTGAAACTCTGTTAAGAATCTTGTTTATTGTACGTAAAAAACCCCACTTATTAGTCTCTTCAAAAGTTGTTCAGGCCTATTACATGATGGAAATGTACTACCAATGTTGCCAAAAAAAAACAGATGTCTTTAATAAATATTTGTTACATATTTGGAAAGGAAAACATATCTATTACTTAAAATTTGACAAAGGATCAAAGATTTTAAACAATATCTATAAGGGATAAATACTATTCCATTAAGAGGTCCTGTTGTCTTGCTTTATGTTCTCAAAGGAGAAACTTAGATTTCTACCATTTTGATGGTAATTCCTCAAAATTTCTTAGAATTCAGGATAAATTGAAACGAGTCTGACGTGCCATTGCTTGAAAAGTGGAAGTTGAAAGAACCAAACGTGAGTAGAAACTAGTTCTCTCCATTTCAGCTGTGGGCAAAATAATGGGTGTCTATGAGTGCTTTATTGGAAAGAACAGGGCTCAAGAGCAATTTGTCTGATTAAACTGAAAAGGAAATTTTCCATGGAAACTCACAGTTGAATTAAGGTGTTTCTAGTGGTCGCATAAGACTCCAGAGGTAGTGTTCATACTTGCCAGTTATCTGCAAGAAGACTCAAAAAATATCATACAGAACTGCAGTCAGGATTTTTAGATAACTCATACTGGTATGGTAAACAGTGATGAAAATATGCAGTACTTTGCATTCAAAAATATGTATGTATTTATAAAACCAAATAAAAACATAGATAAGGAATTTGAGCTGTAGCTGCAGAAATTTATATCCTGGAGAGCAGCACTCTGAAAAGGCCATGGAGTTCATTGTTGAAAAGTGATGCAATAAAAGACAATAACACTAAATATTTATATATACATATAGTACATGTCTTGTATGCTAATATCACATTCATATATATACATACATATCTATGTGTGTATAATATAGATGATATATACATATAAATATATATAAATATATGCATTACATATTACAATGTATTATATGCATGCCTATGGATGCATACGCTAGCACATAAATAAATATGTATATAGTATTGAATGTTTAAACAGAGCAACAGTGGACACAAGTGAGCTGATTTTGTCCATATAAGGTTATTGGGCAAGGTAGCTTGAAAGGTAGCTTGATGATGGTGTAGATCTTCATAGGGGAAAATAAGAAGTTACTGAAGAACACCTTAATTAAATAAGCACTTTAATAGTACTACGTGTTTTAATATATATGTAACTATATTCCACAAAACCCATTTACTTCTGTGCATACTAGACCGAACTCAAGGTATAAGCATGTACGTAGTCTAATTAGATTGAAGGCATTTCAAAGAGAACTTCCTCTACTGCATTAGTAAAGAAATAAAGACTAGATGAACAACAACAAAAAAAAAATCACCCCAAAAATATGGCACACGTATTACTAATGTATTTACTTTAAAAAGGGAATAACATTCCAGCAGTAATCTTCTGCTGAACAGGGTAATGTAAAATTACTTGCCCACTGATATGCTTTAAAAAAATTCAATGTGATTTATTACCAAGCAGGACAGAATGTGAAATGTCTTTAATAAGCTTCTTTAATAACCTTCCCTATTCTTTGTTTAATTGTGTTAGTAGTCATTTGAGCATTTAATTACATTTTCAAAGGTCTTAATGGGACAATGTTAGCTTATTACGTTTAAATGAACCTGAAAAATGCAGGTCATTACCTGCCTTGTGCAGCTTTGTATTTCCGACAGGACATCAGCTTTAACAATTACATGTCTGCTAATTAATGCTGTTTTCACTGGGATTGAGTATAATATGAGAAACTTAATGAACCCATCCTTTAACTATTAAGGGATTTTTTCAGAGGTTCCTATAAGTATGAAAGGAAACTAAGCTAAAACCAAATAGAATATAATGTGATGTCTTTTTGTTCTCATGCAGTGATATTGATTCATCTAGCTGCAAGCTACCAGGGGACAGATTTATCCCTGATGTAATTCCATCAAATTTAGGAATCAGTGGAGTTACGCCAGCAACAAATTTGACCCTAGACCTTCTGAAATTGTACAAACCCTCAAAGACCTTCGCTCTCCAAAAAGCATTTTACTCATCAAACCAACTTGTTTCCTGACTGATACTATGCAATTTTTAAAGTGTTTTGATTTTTAGTTTTTGTCTTAGAGTCCAGCATGGGAAGTCTGGGAGACTTCAGAATCTGTCTTGTGACTACCAAGCAAAAAGATACACACATGCAGCATGCAATGGTTACAGAAACTTGTGCTTGCACAGTTTCACATATTCCATGTTAAAATTAGATCACCTTAGCACTTAATACTTTTGATTTAAATAGCTAATGATTAGGGATCTTTGTAGACATTTCAGTAGAATTTGAACTGAAATTAATTTCGTCCAAAATTTCATCCAAATTTGAAACTTTTAGAGTATGCATTTTTTGAGCTTCAGAAACATTTGGGAGAAGCCATCTCCTCTCATCTGACTTATGCTCTGGAATCCTGTGCTTCTGCTTGGTGATCCAAAATAGTGTCAAAATAAGCCGGAAATATTCTCATGCTCTTGAAAGGTGAAAAGTTTGGCTAAGGTGGATACCTTAGGTTGTTTATCCAAGTAGAATTTTCTACATCCCACAAGTGCTGACATTCCTATAACCATGCCAGGCAACTCATACCATCTCCTACATGCTAGGCTGGAATTTGGCTGTATTCATCTTCAACTTACATACTGTAAAATTTTTATAATCAAAAGAAAAGCAATAGGAAAGAAAGCTTCAGGTCATACAGTTGGCTCTTTTGAATTCATCAGCTGAGCATTTCGTCCAACCTGCCTGAGAAGCAAGCACACTTCTCATGCCCTCTATCTATTGAAAATGGTTCTTTCATTAAATTCCCATCTAATAGTAGTCAGTAAGTAGAGCAATGTGGGTACTACATCTTCTGAAAATTAATTTCTGGCCGTAAGGTGATAAGAGGAGAGAAGGGATTGTTTTGAGTTTGGATTTTTCATAGAATAGATTTTGAAATCAAGAAGAGGTCAGAAAGCTGTAGTCACAAAGGCGTTGCAAACAGAATATTCTAGCTCTTGTGTATAGACTGCTTTCAGACAGACTTACCTTTTCATTACCAAGCTTCATGCTCTATGTGTATATTTGATTGCAGTTCAGACACCACTCAAAATATGCAGGAAGAAATCTTACATAATGTTGCAATAAATAAATTGACTCTCTTACTTTTGTGCCATACTCTCTTGACTGAGTTTGCAATGACTTATTCCTGTGAAAGCTGAGCATGATCTTGCTTGGAAGCCCTCAGGGCAGCTGTTGAGGTGCGAATTCATGTTAAGGAATGACTGCAGAGAGTGGAGGAAAGAGAAAGAGTTGAAGCTGTGACACATGCTTTCTAAAAGCAAACTGGAGTTGTAATTGGGACAAGCTTTTCACGTGGGGGAGCAGACAATACATGTCATGAGATAGCTTAACTTTTCGTCTTCTGACACTTAGATTCAGTGGCACAGAGTGCCTCACAACATTTTATGTAATGTCTCTGTACAGTATTACTGAGAAAACAGGGCGATGTTTTCTCAGGTATGGAAGGAATCACAGTATTTCAATACTTCGCAGTTTTTCTCAGTTCATTTTGGAGTTTGTTACCCAAATAAAAAAAAAGAAAAGGAATTTTATTGTGAAAGTGCAGAAGGAGAAGAAAAAGAAAAGTGTGCAATGGCAATGAAAATAATTTTTCTTGAAAGTGAATTCATAATAGTATAAAATGTCATGAAAATTAGATTTTAACTGATTAGGAAAGACAAGGTGAATGACAAGGTAAGCAAATCAAGTATTCAGTGCTGCTTATTTTGAGTTACCTCTTTTGAAAAAATGGTATTCCTTACTATTTTAAGAACTGTAAAAACATAAGGATTTTATAGCTAATGGAAAATAAAACAATTTAAAGAGTATAGCAAACTGGAAAAACATAAGTCCCTCCAGACCTGTAAACATTCCAGTATCTCTTCAAGGCACTTGTTAATAAATTTATGCCAGGTATTACTTGTAGTAGTGTAATAGCTTCATTATATATAAATAGCAAGAGGAGAGCAGCTGTAGTACTTTTAACCCTTCCATAATTTTGTACAAGACAAAGTTCCTCCTGGAAGAATCACTTCTACTTTTCAGGAGGCTGATTCTCCGACTTTGACGATATTTTCCGATTCATTTGTACAATGTTCTTGAATGTGAATATACCACACTGTTCTGTCCTGTTAAAGCAATTTTCATGAAATGTAATTTCATAGCTTCTGCTCCTACTGCAACCCAGTTAAATGTTTCCAAAGGCCACCGCCATGTCTACATCGTGCAAGCAATATATAGGAGTTTTGGTTTTGAATCAAATGCAGCATTGAGAGGGGAATGTAGGTAGCTCAAAGGCTCATTTTCGTACTTGGCCACAGTACAGAGGCCAGCAGTAGGCATCAGAAGGCACTCTTTGCAACCCTTTGCAGGAAAGTCACAGACAAACTTAATTTTAAAATAGGCTGAGGTTTCAAGTTCTTTCAAAATAAACTGCAGAGCCAAATATGACAGCATCTAGGAAACTGAACTATCCATCAGTGCAATACAAAAAGCAACAAAACTGTATGTTAAAATCATTATAAACCTCTAGCTCAGCTTGTGGATTAATATATTGATTTATCTTACTTATATATTTTTTTGCTTATATTATATACTTCATTTATATCTCATCTCTCTACAGTCAGAGTTCTCCTGGGTTTTGTTTTCCTCTTGTGAAAGGATATTTCAGTCATTATTCTTCTTGTTCTAGGGGCTGAAATGTGCACATATGTAACACATGTTTTCTAACAGTAAGAGTACTTGAACCAATTCAAAGGAAAAGCATGATGTCACACGTTGTTCATACAGTTATGTGAGCTCCTGTGTAAAGAACCCTGTCTTCTGCTAAATATGGACATATTATAGGGCCAGCTAAGTGTTACATTCATTTTTATCAACTCTCCAGAGTAGCTTCTGTATTAGATTGACCTCTAGCTGCACGTTCTATAGAGCCTCTGTTGATGTTCATAGACACATTTCTAGCCTTTGAATGTAAATTAAACCAAAACAAATGTTCAGAGAAGAGCCATTCCCTTCAAGAGTTAAATTCAACACCTCAAAATAAATTGTCATCTTACTTCTGACCAAAAAACAACCTCAGCAGAGTAAGTCTGTTCAAAGTCACATCAATGACCATGATAGCTGGCCACACAGTTTCCAAACCTTGTGTGTGGTCATTCAGACTTTGATAGGACCTATCTGAACACCAGGACAGATGCATGATGCTGCCATGCCCCCAGCTAAGCACACTGCTCTCCAGGAGCAGAATTGGGACCTGGGAGAAGTACTACTATCTCCATATCTTTCTTTCTGGGCAGCTCCTTAGATTGTCCTTAGGAGGGGTCAGTCCTGACTGAGGGCTCTCCACCATTCCATAAATTGTTCAGGCAGAAGGTTAGTGCACTGAGATACTGGCAGAGATACTGTTTGGGGAGAAAAAGGGAAATAGCTCTAACCATTAAGTCTGAAAAGCAAAACCTAGAATACCTTGGTTGCAGCACTCTTCCTTAGTTTGTCTTTCTCTTAGGCTGTTTTTGTGTTTTCATATGTTACCTTTAAGCACCAAAGTACTGACCTTTCTTGAGAGACTAGGGGCTCAAAATGGGAAAGAATGGAACACAGAAGAGGTATGCACATATCTTTAAAATACAACTTTTTTTCTGTCAAGGATAGCAATGCTAGAGAGGAACCCTAAATATGGCAAGGAGGCTGAGAAAGGTTTGGATGCTTACAATTTACAAGTAGGAAGTTGCATTTTAGTAAGAAATTAATGTAAAATAAACTGCCTTCTGTCAGGGAGCATCAAGGGCTGCCTGCACAGGGACATGCCCTTCCCTTGGGGTGCATCCCTCTGGGACACAGCACCAGGCTGGTAGCGATGGGGCAATCGACAGTACCAGGCGATGGTATGATGCCAGGATCTGCAAAGGGAAGCCAAAAAAGCTGGGGCCGGAGGCAGGGCCGGAGACAAACTGCACTGTACATGGAGGGGTGAGTCCACCCAGAAGACCAGCTACCTACAGGGATGGGGATGGAGCTGGAGGCTGGCCCTGCTGAGACATCACTGCGGCAGGGACTGGTAGCCTCAAGGGGCTGAAATGGAGTCCTGAGCTTTGGGCAGGGTAGGGGGAGCACCAGAGGCGTTGGGCAGGGGAAGTCAGGGCTACTGGTGCTTTCAGGGACGTTATACCTCTTTTAAGCAAACTTTGTTAATTGCCATTGCTCTCAAAGGTTACACACTGAACAAGCAGTGAGTTTTTGACAGAATAAGGCCAGTGGATGCACTACTGTGAATGTATTTGTGTTCATAAATGAGAAGAGGGGGAAAGAGACAGCAAGCTTTCAAGAGATGATTGCTAGGGAATAATAAAGGGAAAGAGAGCATAGCAAACATGTGGCAATTGTGGCTCAGGGAGTCTCTCACAGTCTGTGACTCCTGCCGTAGCGAGCAATGAGCGTGCAAGTGAGGACAGGACAGCTGGCTGGGGCACAGTGAGAGGCAGGGAGGCAGATGACTGTGGGATGTAAAATAAACAGTAAACCAAAGAAGCTTACAAAAGCAACCGCTGCCAGAACAGGAAAGCCAGGCTTTCCAAAAGATGCCTTGGCAGTGGTTGCCCTGCGCCAGGCACAAGCTGGACAGAGCATCCTTCCACCTCCTCCATCCTGTTTGCCTCCAGCTCTGCCTACTCCATCCCTACTTCTTTCCTCCTCTGCTCTGGGACTATGCCATCACAGCTATTAGTTTTACTTTCTATTCTCTTTCCAGTCCTGCTTCTGGCTCTCTGCATCCTGCATAATTCAGTGAAAATGTCTGTGATAAAAATCAACAAAAAGACTGAGCTTTTACTCGTATTTTACAGTGATGGCTAGAGAAAATGCTCTGGAAACATTGTAGAGAGAAGTATAAATATAAAAGTAGAAAAGGGCTATAATTTTACCTGAAATGCCAAGTTTTATAACCAGCATAGCTTGGTTACACTGAAAAGTTGAATGATAGACTAAGCTACTGCAGGAAGCTCTAAGGATCTACTTGTGAGAAAGAGAGATGCTTGAACTGTTACACAAAAGTGTTGAGTAGAGGCATTGTCTAACCCTGTGATGAGCACTAGAATGCAATAACATTTAATAACTAACATATTGTTTGAAAGTATTTACAAAAATAAAATAAATTGCAAAACCAGAAAAACTTGCTGGTTAAAAGATTAAATTTAGAAATGTTTTTTTCATATGTTATTGAGTGAAGCAGGAAAATATCATGCCTACCTATTTTAGAAGTTCTCCTGGATAGCAACAACTATCTTGAAGAATCTTAAATACAGTTGCATGATATTGGGAAGGTGGGTGATTGTTTTTTTTTTTAATATTGTTTGCCATCAGCCTATCTGAATGAACATGAAACTTCCCCTGGCAAAATAAGAGTTCTGCTCTGAGAATACCCTGGTCCCAAAGTGAAATAAACTCTACCAGCAACATAGATGTTTTTGTTCCTGAAAGTGTTTATGATAAGGATTTTGCTGGCATTGCTTTGTCACAGGAGGGTGTTAAGTAGAGGTGGTAAGTGAAACTGAATTAGTTTAAGTGCACAAAAGCCTTGTTTAGATGCTCCTTTTGAGACTTAAAGTAGTGAGGAATTAAGACAGTTTTGTTTGTCAATGAGGGACTGCACCTTAGGGATTAAGACATTTTTACTGATGCATTCTTATTTCTTCTGTTTAGTTAATTCAGATTAACTTTCCTAACCATACTGGTGCAGGCAAATCTCGAGGGATAGAGAAATGAGACACTGCAGAGACTTATTCAACTACATTGTCCAAGTGATGACAAGATGAAAGATGAGTTAATTGATTGCAGATTTTTATTTTTGGTAAATTTGAAGAGGCTTCTTCGCTATGGTTTTGTGTACACAAGCATGTTGAGGAAAGTTAAGTCAATTTAAATGAAAGAATGAATTCAGAATGCGTTAAATCACTTTGCCTGAAAAGCCCCCGCTAAGGTCCCTCTAATTTTGAAGTAACAGGATGTAGTGCGATGTGCTCTTCTAGCTACATGTAGCTTGACTTTCCTGGTTCTATCTTTCTCCATAAGCATTAAATGTGTGACGCAAATGTACTGCACCAAAATCAATAGATATTTTACTCTTGGCCATCTGCATAAGAGTAGCAGACAATAAAAATCCAGAAATGCAAGTAAATCTATGTATGTGAACTAATGCGGATTTTTCTTATTTATTTATTTTTTAAAACTTTGTTCTCCTGATAGGTTTAGAGTGTATTCAAGAGTTAGGCAAAACAGTTCTAAACATTATTTCTGGATCAAGAAACCCTGGGAAATACCGCTCTTTCACCTTGATATCTTGCTGTTGGACTGGCAGAATGCTGTAAGGGTTAATGGGCAGCGAGTTTGGACTGATTGTGGTTTAGGATTTCGTCTAAGTCCATTTGTTGGCTGTTCTCACACTTCCTTACCTTAGACATCTAAGCTGGGTACCTAAACTTCTCTTGACTCCATTCATAGGCAGAAAAGAGAATAAACTTTTTCACAGAGCAGTCCAGAGAATCTCTCTTTCTCTTGACTACAGAAGAATCCAGGGGTGAATAGCACCTGTGTGAATAGCCTCCCCCCATTTTACAGATTACCATTCTTCCAAAAAGTAAAGTAGAAACTCAGTCTTAAAAGCTGGTAATCAGTTTAACCACGGGGTCTGCTAATGACCATGTGCCTTACTGTTTGCTGACAATAGTGCAGTATCTGAATGAAATAAAGGTTATCATATCGTATTTGCTTAGGTACTGTGCGATCTTTGTCACTGTGCTTAGCATCACCTCTCGGCTTAGGAGGCTTGTATGAAGAACTCAAAACTAATTTATCTTTTAATTATACAGCAACTTTCAGTTGTTCACTTAAATACTCGGTCTTCAAGCTGGAGAAATGTCTAAGACGCTGCCAAAGAGGCTGCAGCTGAGCACATGCAGTTGTTCAGTTTAGCTTTCATGAGGAAGTGAGGAGCACAGTGTGAGATTAGCGAATGATTAGCTGTTTGATGTATAATGTATAGATGTGCCTCTGAAGATGTGGTCTCGTAGAGCACAGGACTGTTTGTTTAAAAGAAGTGTAATGTTTCTATATTGAACCTGCTTTAGCAGCTTCAAAATCTCCCTACTAACAATGGGACTTGCTGCAAAAACATTAGTTCTTTACACAATCTACAATTCATTGATAACAGATTTATACCCATCATATGCTGATTGGACCACTTGAATGGTAATGGTAATGCGCTTGGAGAATTTGCAAAGCTTTTTAATCCAGTAAAGAAATTCAAGAATTTCTATGGTTTTATAAGAATTTCAAGTATTAGGAGAGTATTTCATATTTCAGTAGTCTCAAAGTTAACCTTCAGTGCTAGTATGTTTGCATACTTCCAGGTACTTCAAGAGAGACAGGGAACTACTGCAGGAAGTCCAATGTGGGGCTACAGAGATAATGAGGGGACTGGAACATGTGTCCTACAAAGAAAGGCTGAGAGACCTGGGTCTGTTTAGCCTGGAGAAGAGGAAACTGAAAGAGGATCTTATCAATGCTTATAAATATCTAAAGGATGGATGTCAAGAGGAGGGTGCCAGTCTCTTTTCACTCAGTTATGCATACTTGCTTTCCAGTGCTGCTTTTGTTCCTCTTCCTCTAGTTTCATTATGTGCTTCTAAAAATACCCGTTGTACGTTTAGTGACTGGTAGCTTAGACTTCTGTCTTCTCTATTTCAAAAGTCAGAGGACAATTATAACACAAGATCTTCTGTAGTTAAGAGTGAATAGAAAGTCTGTTAAAGCCCTCTTCTTTGCAAAATTTACTGCAATGCTAATTTTTGATATCTATTCTTAATTTTTTTTTGCTTAAGCTATTTAAAGAATTGTAACAGTTCTCAGTGTTTGACTTCAACTTTTACAGCGGTTGTAAAGCTGATGGAAAACTGAAGCTAGTTCTTTTTTTGTACCATTATTCCACCATAGCATTATCATTCTCAGAATCTCATCATCACTTTGGACACTGGTATGAGGTTTTTTTGCTCAGTAAAATAAACAATAATCAAAAATTGAAAGCAAAATTGTATATACTAAGCAGAAAGTCAGTGAAATTACCTTGATGTTACACTGAAGACAGAATTCAGGTTGTCTCTCTCTTTCAATCAGAAAATGCTGTTGCCATAATAAAAGCCTTGCTTAGTGAAGCACTTTTCATCAATGAAGATTATGGAAATTAAGGTCTTGTGTTCTTCCAAAATTGCTTGAACCACGCAGTGAGATTTATTGATATGCAGATAGTTTATCCTAACAGAGGCAAATATGTCCTCCCTGCTGTTAAAGAGAGAATCGAAGCAATTGGAGCTTTTGAGATTAAAAAGCATTTTCTGGGAATGTGAAGTGTTTGTGGATACAATACAAGCTTGGGCTACTGTGGAATAACCCAGATGTCAGAAGAATGGGGAAAGGGCTCCCTTATCACCACTGGATATATGCAAGATGGCGAAGATGACTTAAAAAATACAGTCGCAGCTAGTATAGAGAGAAAGGAACTCAATCTTTCATATCACTGAGGTTTATTTTACAAATTGAAATAAATTAGCAATCCCTTTAGTATGAATTAAAAGTATGTCACTGTATTCTTGGAAGCACATCTGCAGCTGTTCCTTTCCTTTTTGTATCATTAACCTTGGGTCTTGGAATTGTACAAGAAGCAGGCTAATCTGTGATGCAAGAAAGGAGCAAACTATTCTTTTCCTCAATTTTAGCGCAAGTTAAAAATTGGACAAGCAGGAGAGTTTACTAAAATTATAAGAATAAAATGGAAAGGTTACTAAAAGCTTCTGGATAATACATAAAGGTAAATCACTGCAACTGCAAAGAAGGAATATGTAAAAAGTTTATAGATAACTATGTATAATTAGTACATACAATGATTTTTGTAGGAAGACTAATAGGAGAATTTAAGGCACAGCTAACATAAGACTGAAGATATGATCCAGAGTGAGGTCAGACAAAGCAGAAAGAAAGCAGAATTAAAGTAGTATTGCTTCAGTAGCAGGGAAAAACAGAGTACCAAAATTAAATCAGAGCAGGGAAGAGGGGTTCACAAAACCCTTTTCTTGGCCAGAACCATGGAAAATGGAAGCACAAAGAATGTATTTTGCTTAAGTGCAGTTTGTGATCTTACGCCAGGATTGCTTTTCAGTGATGGAGGTGAGAAGGTGACAGTTGTGGATTATATGTTGAGATCTACCAGGCAGCACGTTTTTCAGGCTGAAAACTAGCACAAACCTAGGACTGGTATCACAGGAAACATGAGTGTGAAACAGCTCTGGTAGATGCATTAAGCACTATCAGCACTGCACCCACTTCCCCTTTCCACAGACAGAAAATCAGGATACTAACCTTCAAGGAAAGCAATGTCAGTGAAAACAAAGCTCAATTGGGTTAAAAGGTTAAAAGGAGTAGCAATATTATTAGTAATAAGTAGTATTCATAGCAATAACAATTAGTATTAGTATCTGTAATAACAGCAATAATAACTTCTAGATGCATCTGTACATATTCCTTATGTTTTCATTTTGAAAAGAAATGGCAAAAAAAGGACAACTCTGTATTTACTGACCTGCCATCTAGATACTTAGTCACTAATATAGCATCTTAAAAAAAAAAGGCCAGCAGGAGAAGAAGACTTTTTAGAAGGAAATGCTGCACAGACCTTGTCAGAAGTTTTATGAGTGAACGCTAATTGCCCCTTCCTTTATTTTACGACACTAAAATCTGGCACTATACCTAACTTTTATTCCAAAAGCCTAATGAATATAATTATATTCCTTTGAGGTTTAGTGACGATAGCAATGAAGCACCTTCCACATCCCCTATGACCTTTGTGGTCCAGCATGGTCAGAGGGATGTGATGCGAGGATGTGTGGCTGTAGTGCATCCAGCACACTGTCACACCGTCTGTGATCACATTTGCTGTGTCTGAGGCAAACAGGATTGGCTCTTTGTTTGCAGAAGCTTTCAGTAAATTAAATTTAGGTATTTTATATGGGGCACGTTCCCAGCATTTATTCTATTCTTGTCATATGTTACTCGCATTCCTTGCTTTCTAAACTCTTCAAGATTATTTGTTTTTCTGTAGAGTTACATGGTTACATTTGCCTTACCCAAGTGACTGTTGAACTCATAGTCCAGTTTTGTTTATCTCTTTGGGTCAAGCTACTTTACAATTCTCCTGCCAGCACTGTATCCCTTGCTGTAAGGGAAGGAGTGAAATGCTTGGGGTAGTCTGGCAGGGGGAACTCAATGACTGGATATTTGAAGTCAGTTGTTGGCATAGTTTCTCTCTATGTATACCTTTAGGCATGTCACTTAACTTTTCTGCATTTTTTTTTCTCTTCTTTAAAGACTTGTGCCTAATGTTCTCCAGGGCTGCTGTGTAAAATAAATAATTATGTATATGTTCATGTACATAGTCATTTGCAGATCACAAATACTTATAAATGATTCCTGTTAGTTGAGTACATACTGAAGCCATTAAAAAAACAGCAAAAATACTGCATTTCCAACACACCCCTTGCCTGGCATATATATTTCTTCTCACAGAGATTTTAGCAGAAGAGTTTCCTTGTAACTGCCATGCATGAGCAAACTAGAATCTGTTGCATGCTTCAATCTGCGGTCAAATCAAACAAAATGGAAAAAAAGCAGACTCCCATTTTTCACAAGAAATGTTGAACTTTGCATATTTTCTTTAAAGGTATTTTCACTGTTCAAGCATGGAAATTGCATTACTTCTGTGGCATTTTTGTTAGTGGCTCCTGTGTTTAAAATTAATACTTAAGTGTAAGTATAGTTTAAGCATCTTCCCTTAATTTTGGCAGTATGTGGCCTGATGTTTCTATTCCTGACTGCAGCAAACAATTAATTTATAGGATAAATTATAAGAAATAAATACAATACAACAAGGTGAAGTTTATAGAGCCCTTTTAATAATTTTAGTAAGATTGTGTTAGTAGAAGGTTAATGCAATTTCCAGCACTGTAATTGCAGATTGCTAAGAGGTCAGGAAAAATAATTATTACCTCCAGAATGGTAGGCTTGAGGCTGAAGAGTTCATATGAACCACTTGGTCCTGCTAATCATAGAATCATAGAATGGTAGGGGTTGGAAGGGACCTCTGGAGATTAGCAAGTCCAACCCTGCTGCCAGAGCAGGATCTCCTAGGGCAGGCCATTCTGGAACGCATCCAGGCAGGTTTTGAAAGTCTCCAGAGAAGGAGACTCCACAACCTCTCTAGGCAACCTGTTCTAGTGCTCTGTCATCCTCACAGTAAAGAAGTTTCTCCTCAAGTTAAGGCGGAACCTCCTGTATTCTAGCTTGTACTCATTAGTTCTTGTCCTGTTACTGGGCACCACAGAAAAGAGACTGGCTCCTTCTACTTGACACCCACCCCTTAGATATTTATAGACATTAATAATACCAGTTCAGAGAATTAGGCTGAGGGAGTTGGGTCTGTTCAGCCTGGTGAAGAGAAGGTGCAAGGAGACCTTATAGTGGCCTTCCAGTATCTGAAGGGGACTAGAGGAAAGCTGGAGAGGGACTGCTTACAAGGACATGTGGTGATAGGACAAGGGGAAATGGTTTTAAACTAGAGAAGTGTAGATTTAGATTAGACATTAGGAAGAAGTTGTTTACTCTGAGAGTGGTGAGACACTGGAACAGGTTGCCCAGAGAATTTGTGGACACGTCATCCCAGAAAGTATTTAAGACCAAGCTGGATGACGCTCCGAGCAATGTGGCCTAGTGGGAGGTGTGCCTGCTCATGGCAGGGCTGTTGGAACTAGATGATCTTTAAGGTCCCTTCCAACTGAAACCGTTCTATGTTTCTGTGAATTACATCCTAGAAGACGGCTTTTTTCCTTAAGAACTTCTCTCCCCATTACAGAAGGTGATTTCCTTTCTTCTTATCCTTCTTTATATGTATGAAGCTCTCAGAGAACCTCTTACAACTCATCCATTTATTAGGCTCCTAGGGCCCCATGAGGCAGGCTTTCATTTTGCTTCCTGGCTCCCAGGATAGATACATGCTAACGAATGGACATGCTTTCAATCTTAAAACAGTAGTGAAAGTAGGTTCAGCAGTGATAGCCCAGTCTGTGTAAGGGTCTGGGCAATGCTTTGAACCTTCTGCCCCACAGCTGTCTGCAGGGAAGCATATAGCCCCTTTCTCCATCTTGTCTTGCCAGACATGGATCGTCCAGTGTCAGACTTAACCAGGTTTTCCTCTGCAATATTTTTGAGTTTGGTCCTCCATATAGCATTTATCTCCAGCACTTTACGGCTACCACTAGTGAGACAGCTGAATTGTCACAAGAATGAACGTGACTGTGAATGAGGGGGCTCACCCTTGTGCCACGCAACCTCTAACAGCTGTGGCATCTCCAATGAGAATGAGCGCTGCCAGAGCCTCAACCCAGGAGGGCAGTTGGCCCCAGACTCAGGTTCTGTGCTACAGCTTCAGCTGAGCCACCACTGTACTTCCCTCCTTTTCTGCTCATCCTTCCCTGATCTCCCTGGAGCCCCTGGCACAGTCTGTGGGCTGTGCTTCCCCTGAAGGGTCAGGGAGAAGGTGTGATGCCATACTGGAAACAGCAATGCCAGAATGCTGCTGGGGAGAGGGGAATTGAAGCTTATTGCTGAGTTAGAAGGTTTTTTAGATCTTCCGGTAATGTTGTGCCTGCCTGTCACTGTGAGTTTATACATCTGGGGGGTGAATCCTTAAGCTCTTATAAAAGGCTGCAATCAATGAAACCTTTTCTAAAATTCCACAACATGAACAAGGCTGGAGAAGAGTGGAACCAGTTTCTGAGATAAAAGAGAACTCACGGGACCAAAACTTCTGCAGAGTGTTTCCAGTTTACTCAGCTTGTTAATTGTCGTTGTCACTTAACCTTCACTGACACTCCAACCCTTCTGCAATGAGTTTCATCCTGCCTTGGCATTAGAGTTAATAATGCATCTGTCATGTCTGGTAGGATAAGGCAGATACTGAAGAACATCCATGAAACAGATCAGGAATCAGGTGCTTTTGTGACCAGAGGCATCAGAGAATGAGAACGGGGGAATGGAAAATCCCTCTTTGAGACACATACGTTGTTCGTTGTGGTAAGAGACCAGCTTCATTCTCCTGCATCAGCTTTAGAATGGGGGTGAGTGTCAGGGACATCCCAGCTACTTGTTGGGATTGACATTCATTTCCTTTGTTCTTGTTTGTGGTCTGCCAACATGGCTCCATGCCTATTCCAAATACAAAGTGAAAAAAAAAAAAAGAGGTAACATAGACGTACACACTGGGGAAGGTTTCCAGGATGTTATTGCAGCTGTAAATTTTTGGAGTCATTTAAATAGAGAATTATTAATGAAGTGTTTAGTTTGAGAACTTGATATGAGTGATGTGACTACCACGTTTCTAAAGCTGACAATAATGACACTGTGACTGAGAGCATGCAAAAAGTGAGTGACTATGGGTGTTGGCAGGAGATCAGAAAGGTGATCTTGACAGCAGAAATGCTGCTGAATCTTTGCTGGAGCAAAATGCACAGAACTGAACTCTTCTCTGCAGCAGTAACTGTACCCATGCATGGGCTTGCACTGGCCTTCAGGCACATGTAGAAAGGAAGACCTGTGACCATACGCACATGTGTCTTCTTCATACATATAAAGTGCACTCACTGTACACCCACAGAGAAAAAGACCACAGGAAAAGAAAGACTTTGTATTTCTCAGAAATTTGTGAAACTCACAAGCTTTAAACAGGCAATGCTTAACATGGTGCGGAAATTTTCTCTTTATTGTTTTCCCCTGAGAATATTTAAAATTAGAAGAATAATCTAGCTCTGCCTACTTCAGACTTAAGTTATTTGAGAGCTGATATCATCTTCATCAAATACATTGAGTTTATTCAATATTTTTTGTCTCTTTCCAGCTATTGTTTTATGGCATATTTTACTCTCATGATCCAACTACTAGTATCATTTCTGTTGAAAAAAAAAACAACTTATAGCCTCTAAAATAATGATAATGGAGATATACTTTGTCCGCACTCCATATTTGGTTTTTGGCCGTTCTCATGTGTGGTGAATATCAGCAGCTTGGTTCTACACCAGCCACACCCTGGAAACATTATGAAACCTCCTGCAGAAATCTTGATGCTTTCAAGACAGGGAGAAAGTGCTGATCATCGATTTAATTTCAGTTTTCATTTAGAGGGGCCATTAAAGGTAATCCAGCCTTGAGTCTTTCTGACACACCACATTAAGCTAAAATACTTACAGTGGAGCTCACCAACACATGGAAAACCTTATCAAACTGTTCCTCTTGGAATCACCATGGGATCTACAGACGCATCTATTCCTGTTCCCTTGATTCTTTGCATCTTTGGGTTTTGTTTTTTTTTCTCCCAATAAGCTCTGAAGGAAACAAAGCTTCATCTTGAGCGCTCATTTGGTCACAATTTACCATTTCCAGAATCTTAGTTATAGCTGAACTAGATCCTGGAGACATGGACCCTGTATTGTCTGCTATGAAGAGTTTTTGGGGAAAAGAAACAAGATAGATAAGCAGTCAACATTTACAACATCTGCCTTGTTCCTGTCTACACATGACATCAGCTCTTTAACTTGCAAAAGTGAGTTTTTAGTTACCTTGAAATTCTTTCCTAGCTTCCACAAAAAAAATTAGATCCTGTTTTCTCTAGAGTAACATAAGAATAGATTTTTCCTTTGCTGGAACATAAAGCTGACCTGGAAAAAATTGACTTATTTAATTATACTGAAAAAAATATCCACTCATGAAAGTCCAAACCATGGTGAAGACTACCATGTGTTTTCAATGTTAACAAAAATATTAGTCAATATGTATACAGACAATAGTTCATCTTTCATTTTCAGGGAGCTTTTTAAAGGAGAAGTTTTGAAATACAAATGTAAAAGGCTGTAAATCTTATTGACTAATGCTAGTATTGACTGATTAATTTATGCTGAAATATGCTAATTCTGTTGAAATATGCTTAATGATCACCTGATACATATAACATGATTATTAATCACAGTACTATGATGAGTTTGTTGAGACATTTTCTGAATTGATCTCAGCTGTACTACTAGTCTTAGTTGTGCATACACACAGTTTGATGGAGGTGGATGTGAGTGCTGTTATCAGATAAACTTGCCTGATTGCTTAAACTGGATGCCAGGAGCTTATCTATCATTTTTGAGAAATGTTTGACCTAATGAATAAATGCTCGTCTTTCGAGGCGTTTATACTGTTAATTTAAAAATCAAAATCTAAATCAAAATTAAAAAAAATTCAAAAGCTCCTGAGCCCTGGGACTCGTGCAATGTGACTGAGAACTTTATAGGTACTTTAGTATGCGGTGAACTTCTGTTACTTGTACTGGGAAAATGCTAAATATCTGAAAAAGCAAGCCCTCATGCTGTTATAATGTGTCAGAAATCTCTTGCTAAAATTCCTCTGAGATTGTCACATAATTTTGCTGTAACAAATGACTTTATGAAAGTTTCTAGGAAGTCTGTTCTTATTCACCTCTTGCTTTTGCAAAATAATTTTGGTTATGTTTGCACTTAGAGATGCTTGAGCTTGCGTCTTCCTAATTCGATTGCCATCTTCTAAACAATTCTTTTTTAATGCAATGTGGGATTTAAAGAATATTTTTGAATGTTGGTGGGTTTTTTTAAGAATTTAGGTTGAACTTATCATTTGCATTCTGTCTAGAAAAGAGCAGCAAAGGAAACAGTAAAAGAATAAAAACAAAATTCTGATGAAGAAACTAATTAAGGAACAAAACACAGAACTGAATGGACATCAAGATCATATTCGAAGTCCTGATGCACTGCATGGGTTTTCATATTTCTGTCCAGGGTTTCTTACACTACATGCCTTCTCAGAAGCTGCACATCTATTTTCCTTGTATATAGCAAGTCGGATACCTTTGGCACATGTGTGATTTCTCATATCCAATGCTGGGGACACAGGAGATCCACTCAGTATTTCTGAGGCATCAAGCAAGAATGATAGATGACAAAACCTGTGTGCAACTTGAATGGCTACTTCCATCCAAACATCCCAGAAATGACCACAAATAGAGACTTGGGTGTCTGAGCTCTTGAAGATACCTGTTATCTATAAATTCTAGACCTATAAATATATACTCTGGATCTCTAAACTCTAGTGGCTGATTCAATTTTTGTCTTACAGAATTTTTGAATGGAAAGCTTGTATTTGGAAGCTTAAAGTCCAACATTTTGAAAGCACATCCCAGTAGCTAGACTTGTATGAAATTCCGTGATGGGATATTCCCTAATAGAATATATCATATCCCATCCTTTCCCACACAGAGAAGCGGGTGGTTTCCTCTGGCTTTTGACTGTGACAATATCAAGGCAAATCTAGTCATGCTCAGAAATCTACAATGCCTGAGTAGAATGTGCTGCAACATGGACACCTTCCTTCTTCCTCTGGCTCTCCTCTCACTCCTCCTCTTCTAGACTATTATTTGCCCTCGTGGCCTCAGAAACAATGTTGCACTCACAATTTTTTTTTAATTTGAACCTGTTTATTTTTGGCCTTCATGTTTCAGAGGAAGTACCTGTTAAATTGTCTGTGAAATGGTATGGTCCATAAAATTTGATCTCATAATATTTACATGAAGTAACATTACAATAACATTAGCTGATGTTAGAAGAGAAATGGAAGCAGGAAAAGTTTTATGGCAGATGAAGGAAAAAATCTGTAATAATAATCAAGCAATCTGGAAACTTCTCTGTCATTAACCAGGTGTGATATATTTGGGACAGTCATTTTTAAGTTCTGTGTTTTAACAAGGCTTTGTATTCTATATTTACATATTTGTGAAAATAAATAAAAGATTAAAATATATGAAGGATAAACAGAAAACAGGGAAGTTTCAGAAAGAATGAGATGTCAATGATATAATGCAGTTAACTTCTGTAATGAAAACACCTAAGCGACATTAAAAAAGCCAGTGGTGCCAAGCTGCTGTTAAAATTAGACCTCGTAGGTCGTGCTTCTTGCAGAACTGACTTGACGTCATGTGTGCGTATATAGGTTTGAAACTTCTTTGGGGATAATTAACATTAAAGGAACAGTCAAAACCTTAGATTTAGGGTGAAAAATGTCAGAAAAAGAACTTTGGTTATTTTCTCAATGTATCAGCTGCATCAGCATAGGAATGCTGTAAACGAAGAACTGAGTATTCGTTTATTTCTAAAAAATTCGTTTTCAAAGAGTCTTGTATTTTTTAACAAAGTCCAGGATTTGTATTAAGGTGGTGGTATGTCAATCATAGAAAAACATTTTATATAGCTGTTGTGTCATCATTTTCCACGGGGCTATGCAGTGAGTGATCTCACGTCTTTTCATGCACATATATTGAGTAATCAACTCGGTTTATTTCAGACATAGGGAAATTGATCTTTCCTTGGACATATTCAAAGATGGATCTAACACTTTTGGAGCATCTAGGATAGCTACAAGTTACTTTCAAATGTTTCCAGCAAGGAGAAACATTTTCTAGCATTTTTCCAAAGGCAGAAGTAAAGTATGTGTTAGGGGGATGATGAGACAAATAGGACATTCCAAAATGTGTCCGTTCACTTCTGTGGAGCTGTACTGTGCCTGGCCCTTCAGTTCTGTCAGACTGACCTTCCCATTTTTAACTTTCCTCACAACACGAGGAACTTCTCTGGCTATTTATATTGAAGCCTATCACCATCAGTGTATGAATGCTGTTCAACAGCAGAAATTCATACTAAGCTGGTGAGACAGGGATGAATTCTTCCCGATTTATAGTGTTTCATGAAGGGTTTAACCCAAAAAGACATAGAAGAGCTCATTTCAAACAGATACTAAGCTTTGACTGTCCAGTTTATAATCCAATTACTCGAAAGATTAAACCATTTTTCTCTCTTTTTTTAGATTATAAACCAAAGAAAACAGTTTGTGATGGCATAATAGCTCAAATAAAAGCTGAAAACGGCAACTATTCTGTTAAATGTCTCTGCAGGCAGCAGGAAGGTGAAGTCAGTGCTCACACAGTTTCCTACAAAAGTTTCCAACATTTGCTCCTATGGCCACAGTAGTGAAACAGTTTTGACATACACTGTTTTTTGCATTATGCCTGAGTACTTAGCTTCTGGACAAAAGTTTTCCTTTCTTGAAATCTTTTCAAAAGCTAATATACGAAGATCTTTTTATATGTCATCTTTCTTGGGCTTTAGCAGGGTTTTTTGCAAGAAAGGAGGAGAGAGACATTTCTGTGATAGTTCTAAGAGAATTTTTTGATTGTGTTAGAAAAGTTGGATCACAATCATTGTGGCCTTGAGTAGGTTGTTGTGGAAAGAAATTACAGTCCTCTGATTTTTTTTTTTTCTTAATTCTCAGAGCTTAATTCTGATTTTTCTCTAAGGGTAAAATCGGTCTCTGTGGATTTAATTGCTATTTTCACAAAAATGACACAAATTTTGTGCCTAGAGGTGACTTTATGATGGAGAATTAGATTTTGTGGTCTTTTTCTCAGTATTCTGAAAATTCTGATTTCACTTTTAACAGGGTGCTTATCACCGTAATGGGAAAAATTTTATCCATATAACTTGCTTTTTCAGTAAGAGTGTCTATAATCTATCAGAAGCAAATTTAGGCATGCATTATTCTCTTTCAATGTTGTACATACCTCAGTGAGTATAATTTTCAGAGAGATAGTTTAAATGCTGACATTGTCAGAAGGATGGGATTCAGCTAAAGTTTAAGATATTTTATTAACATGCATGTAGTTGTCTGGAGACACACCAAGCACTTCATTTAGTTACCTAAAATATGGGTATCCAGTGACATTTGAAATTTCCTAGAGTATCTTAAACATCTGTGTGGCATCAATAGGTATGACTCATGGTCTCTAGGAGACTATCAGCTTTCTGGTGTAGTAACTGGAGAATGAACATACTCAAAGGTTCCTTACATGACACTAGCAACAGAATTACCTAGAGGTGGGTGAGCTCACCATGCAGGCCTTGTCATACATACTCAATTAGCCTGAAGGTCAATTTGATTGATTCAAAGGTGTATTTCAGGGATACAAGTTATCTAAATATAGACATCTAGTCCCTTTTGAGTAACCCTATGATATCCAGTCCATTAACACAGCATTACCACAGGGGTCTTTCAGCACAGGAAAGAACTCTGATCTGTTGCATGTGTAACAAATTTGGACACATTTATAGTTACTGAGGTGCCACTGGTTTTTTTTTTACTGTGCATTATTGCCATCTAACCATGATACCTGGATCATGCCTGCATCTTCTGGTATCAGTTGTATAATTCAAGATCTTAATGATTTATTTTTTAATTATGGATCTGACATGTCTCTCACCGACATACATAGAAGAGCCCCAAATTCAAATCTTAATATATAAGAAAAATTCTGTCCCAAGGCATATCTTTTGTTGAGTCATCTTTGAATTGCCTGCCAAAAAAACCTTGTGATTTAAGAAAATGACCATACAGAATTTTTTTAATCTATACCAAATGAGTGAAGTCATGATTAATAATAATAATAATAAAAACAATAGGACATATAACTTGCAATACAGATATCTGCATATGAATGGTTGAGAGACTTTACAGTCGATAGAGAGACCCTTATTTATAATGCTTTTATATTGGCGCAGGATTTAAAATAAGGGGTGGAAGAAAATAATCAAATTTATTAGATATATATATATATAAAAACAGATATTAAATACAAAAATACTATGTCTAGTGCTGGAAGTCCCTGTCCTACACTAAAGCCTAAGGAAGTATTTTGCATGCTCCCCCTATTGTCATCATACCCTTATCTATACTGGTATTACTAAGAGCTTTCAGATGCAAAGGACAGATGGACTGTGGCTGGGACATGCCATTGCTGTTATGCACAACACAGTTTATTTCCTAACTCCTAATTTAAAATCTAAAACTTTTCAAACATATCTCATTCTGAAAGTACCTGTTCCTCAGGGGACTACAGGCAGCTAACCAAGCTTCAAATGTCTGTGTTACAGTTGCCTAAAGGTGAACCCTCCATCTCATACTTAAAACATGAAGAGAAGCAAAGAGTTAAAATATGCCTTAAAAACAATTGAATTTATATAAAATATAATATAGCTTGTGGCAATAAAGAGCAAAACAACTGCTAATGAAGAGTGGAGGTTACCTGACTAATTGGTGATTCCTACATTTTTGCATGCATAGAACAGGATGACTTTTGATTAGAGTCTATTTTCTGTAGCAAAAATATATTCCTTGGCAAAAGTATTATACTTTATCATAATAACTGTATTTAGAACTCACCAAATTATGCATCAGTAATATAGTAGCCATATATGAGATATTATGAATTTCTGAGATGTCAAATTGCTAAATAAACAAGTCTATTAAATAAGTCTATCAGGAGTGTTCCCTAATCCAACAACTGTATGAGTCTCATATCATGCAACTAACTCTGCGGCTCACCAGGGAGTCTCTTCTTTGTAGTATCCATCTTGCTTTTTTTTCCAGAGAAAACTTGGTTATGCTGAATAAGTATGTAAAGAATTCTCATTTCCTGTAGATTTGGCATTATGAAGAAGGTGGAAATAGTTTGTTATTGTCATTTAGTTATTTTGCATCTCACAGTGAGGGAAAATTCTCACTTGCCTAGTAGGGCTGGAAGGGATTTCTGTCCTGGAGGACTAAGGTTCTTGGAATGGAAAGAGAGAGCATCAGTTTCTGCTAGAACAGGAACAAGTAAATGAATAAGTTTGAGTGGAACCAAACCAGATCATAGAGGATATTAGCAACTCTTGCATAGCCAAGAACTGCTCAGCCTGAGCCATTTCTGGCCTTGCACAGAAGCAAGGCAGCTGCTGCCTTTTAAATAAGAGGATAGTATAATGACTGATATTAAGCAGTCTGTGGTTTAAAGGTTTGCTAGATTAGATCTTCTACGTAGGCATGAGAAGACCATCTACCTACCTGATTTTAGTTAGGGACTTTTGCAGAGGAGGGGAGGGAAATGTAGTCACTGTGTTTTGAATGCTGAAGAAGGAATAAATATTTTGCCATTGAAATTGCTATATATGTGCATAAAATGTAAGACTGCAAATGGGATTGGATGTTAATGACATCACACCATACAAAGTGTTCTTAAAATGACAGTCATATAATTGAACAGTAATCTGTGCAGCAGAGAAAAGGAAGTCTTCTTGAAGTCACAGAGAAAGTACACCTTTCCTGTAGACAACCACTGACTTACTTTTTTCTCTCACTTCTGAAGAGAAGAGAATTCTAAATACATGTCTAAAATCTTTATTTTGCTCCATAAAACACAGCTAATGGGGAAGAAGGTGATTTGCAAGTTTCATGTGGGACTGTTTGAGATTCTTCTGGGAAGTTCCGGGAAGGGACAATGAGAGATGCTGGGTCAGCAGCGCACATTTACCTGTGCATGGTTGGAAGGAAGGCTTTCCTGGGAAGCGGTTGTTGTTAGACTATCTATCTGCAGTGCTGATTATAAATTTACTATACTGCCTGGACTGAGAATAATTTCTCAAGCTTAGTAAATGCCAGATACTACATTTTTTTCCGCGTCTTTCTAAGTTTTTTCTCAGAGGCAAGCAGAGCAAGTGTGTTATAGTAGTTGAACTCCCATCTCATCACATTCTTTAGGTTTTCTAGATATATTTTTCCAGACATTTTCTCACACACTACCCCTGAACCTTTCTTTTAAAAGGCTTGTACTGTCACCTGGATGGGTGGATGAGAGCATTTTCCACCAGTGACTATTCTGTTGACCTGCATCTAAAACAAATACGGACTACAAAATGTGTTCTAATAAAACGTACCATCTTTTCAAAAAGGCTTAGCACAAAGGATAGCTTGGATGCTTGGCTCCACTAGTGCAGCAAAATTGCGTCTGACATCTGTTTAATACAACTATATGAAGCTTAAAAGTGAAGGGCAAGCCTGAGGATCTAAGCTGATGGAAACCTGCTGCCAATGCAGTGTGTATGCTCATGTAGTTTATTAATCTTGTCAGTTGTTATTACCTTTTTATCTGGATCCTGTTAACTTAGGATTTGTATGTAACTCATGGAAAAGATCCACTTTTATTTTCTTTGTTCAGATATGAGAAGTCTGCTGGCATGAGCGTTCAAAGGCATTAAATAAGTAGCATCATGGAAATTTGGCTATGTTTTGAGCACTTGAGTAGCTATAAAAATTAGACTAGGTTATTTTAACAGGCTATTGTTCCACAATCTATCTCATCTTTCTTTCTATTTGTTTTTTTGTCTTTTTTCTTTTTATAACTTTCAAGTCATTTAAAGCTACTTTGCTTTTATTCCAAAGTTCAGTAAAAGCTGTTACTTTGTGGGAATTTGTAAATTCAACATTATGTACCCGCTAGATATGTCAACAGTACATAGAAACACAATCCAAACAGTTGAGCCCTTTGCATAGGGAAGAGTATCACTCTGTAACAGGCAATTTCTCTTAGCTTCATTTTCTTAGAAAAAAATAAAGAACAAAATATGCTTATGCAATAGAGAACAAAATAGTAGAAAACATCGATTTGACTAATTTTTTTATTGCTCTGATTCAGTTACACTTGATTGTTTATTTCTTGTTGGATGATGTCTTTCCTGTGGGCCTTTGGCAAGTGTTCTACTATCATCTAATTTTTACATTTCCGCTCTTGACAGTCCTGACAGGAGTAGACAGTTATATGTCCTGAAGCAAAGCTATGATCAGCAGAAAGTTCTATGCTCCCAAAATGTTCTTCACTGCAGAGTCTCACTGCTTTCACGCTGAGTATCTTTACAATCTTCCTTTTGTGAACCCTCTACTCTTACCATGCTGTTACATTGGGGACAAAAGTCATGCCTTCATCTCTTACTGTCAAAAATATTCTTTGCCTGTGCAATGTGTAAAATCATTTTATTACCTCTTGAGATACTTAAAGATGATCACTGTTGTTTTTTATTTTCTTGCTGTTGTGCAATATTATGTAAGAAGAAGCTTAGTAATGATTTACTCAGTTACTTCTTATGTATTTTTAAATGAAATTTTCATATTTTGTGCCAATAGTCTGTATAAATCATGACTACGAGTACTGTCCCATATAATATGATGCCTTTAGTTTCTTCCAGTTTGTTTTCAAGGCTGTCTTAACAAGAAAATGGCCTAAAAACTTTCTGGAGTTGGACTTGTCAAGGTTTTTTAAGTGAAGAAATGAAGTTATTTTTTTCACAGCCCACAAAGGGGGTCTGTAAACATAGTACTATTGCCTGCATTCCATGTCCAGCCCAGCAGCATTGAGTGTCTCCTCACTGGGAGCACCTTTCAGGCTGCACTCAGGTCTGGAAAATTAGACCGATATTCCCTCACCCACACTCGTAATAACTTGCATGGAAACCTGCAAGATAGAAAATGGACATAGATTTGATGTCCTGAAATATTTTGGTATTGTGATTGTTTTTTAATGTCATATCCAGGCCTGTGATACTCCATCTAAGAGCATGCCACCTATATGTGGAACTCTCCAGGCACATTCAAGGAACCACAGCTTGCCTCCAAAATATTGCTGTCTAAAGTCTGGTTCCTTTTCTTTGATTTAATACTGTAAAATGCATTTTTTTAGCAATGAATGGGAAGATATCTTAAGGTGTTGAGTTCATTTTCATCACTCTTCTTCGTGGTTGCAGTCTCTTGGTTTTAACCAGTTTCAGTAATGCATCACTACTTATATTGCATATTATTTACTGTGTAATATAAGCGAACACTCTTATTAGACTGTATTCAGACCATATTGTCTTTCATAATATCACATTTAAAATCATGCAAATATCTATCAGGGCAAAAATAATTAAACTATTGTCACATTAACTTGGATTAGATTTTGAAGGAACCATGTAGAAGATGCAAAATTGGAGGAACTTCTGAAAAATTTCACTAAGTGCATATTTTCATCTTTCGCAACTAAACACTCTTCAAAAGTGTTCCCTTCGGGTCCTAGCATTTTTGCTGCCATCACAACAGAAAGCTGGTTCTTGATTTCAGACTTGATTCTACACCATTTCCATGCACACATTCCTTTTATTTCAAGGCTTATATTGCATTATTAGCCCTCATGTACTAAACCACACTATTTCAAACACTAGAGATTTCTCAGAAGAGGCTGGAAGCTGTACTAAGAAAGTAGTTTCCCTTCATAAACAAAGCTGATTAGTGCTGTGCTGTATTTATTGCTGTCTGTGATGCCATCCAAAGCACTATAGCAGGGATGCTAGTGGAAAGAGGGAGACATGCGGATGTGCTAGATGAAACATCATCTTCAGCATCTTCCTGAGACATTTACTCATTGAATATCAAGGTGTGTGATACATAATCTTTTATTTCTTTTGGATTCACTACTATTCATAGCCTTGCTAAGACCAACAGTAGTGAAAAATTGGCTCCCCTGTGTTTTGGTAGTTCATTGATGTCATGTAACCTGATTGGTGCTCAGTATAAACCCTGAGCTTTGCTTATCATGATGGGCAACATTTTTTGAGTTTCATTGAAATTGTCGTGCTTTTTCATAACATTGATTAAACACATTCTGTTATTTTTTTAAAACTTGAATTTCCTTAGGTCTACAAAGAATTTCTTTGTTGTTGTGCTGATGAAGATAAACCTGCTATTATTCTGTAACAGATCCTTTGAGAAATTTATTTTGGATATCATATTGCAAATTGTATTCTTACGTCTGAAAAATCTCTCATTACGACAGCAGGAGATTTTGTGGACACTCGTGAGCTAGTTTCTATGCAGTCAGCCTGGATAATGATAGTAGCGTAATTGTGCCAGGCTAGAGCACAAGTATGAACTACTCAGCCTGTCTGGAAAGCTGGGTGAATAATGGGACAGCTAGCCTGAGCTAACCTCGGTGCTTCTTTGGCTGCACTTTGTCAGAACTCGAGCTGGCTCGTTTAAAGCTGACCTTGGCAGGCTGACGTACACTACAGTCTCACTGTCTCCACACCATTAAGTTCAGCAAAGGCCCATCTTTTCTCTGGGTTACTGCAGTGAAAGCATGTTTCTCAAATGTGAGATTGGTTACCCAAAAATAAAAGCTCATTTGCTTTCCAACAGGGATGGGATGTCACCCTCAAACGTGTAACTCGTGTTTCTGCATCTCTTAGTAAGTATAATGCATCTAGGAAAATGTCACATGAACCCCCTCTGTACCGCAGTGGCAAACAGGATGGGATCTGCTTGTGTGAAGATTCTTTCCTTGCTAAACCAGTGTGACTGAAAATATACATTTCTATGGCCTTGTACTTGATTAGGCAATGAACTCAGAAGGATGAATTTGCTTGAGCCTAAAAGGTTGGCCATTTCTTTTAAGACACTTCTAAGATGAAATACACAAAAGAAAAAGAGTGTGTTTCTGTCTGACAAACTAAAATCATATTGATTAGGATATTTTCACAGTTAAATGTTCAAGAACATAATTCGAACTATGCTGTGTGTCTCCATTACTGAAAGCGGGGCAATTGCTTCAGTCAAAAGTGAACGCGTACAGTTGTTGATTAGTTACAATATCAAAATTGATGTCTTGTTTATCCAAATGTTATGAATTCTCTGGTTTTCAGTTTTCCTTTTGCGGTAGCTGTTGCCTCTGCCATATAAATGAGGCTACCAAAATGTGGTAACTATATAAATGAGGGAGAGCGCCTTTGGTGATACTGATACGAAATATGCAAACAACTTCAGCTAAACATAGCTTTACCATGGTTTTGTTATATAAATGTCAACTTGAAATTAAATGTTATGGAAACATTTCTTTTATCTTTATGGACTCTACCAGCTGCACAGTTTTCTCAAGTACAGTTTACATTTATGATGTTGTTTAAATCTATCACATACGTTTAACATGCACAGAAGAATTTTTTTAAAAGCAAGCTGTTTGCATTTGTGCAGTAATTACCTACAGTCCAGCTTCAGTCTTCTCATATGCCAGACAAGTTTGTGCTGACTCCAGGGAGGCCAGGAATCACTAAAGCTGGTAGCAGCAGTTTGATTTTCCAGAGACTAAGGAGCTGAAGGCTTCTTACACATGTATGTTTCAGGATTCACACTGTATCATTATTTTACAAATCATGGGCAAATTTCACAGTATATTAGTCAATTAGACAATTTTATTTCCCTTTGATGTTTTGCAATGTCATTGCAAAGATTGCATTTTAGTCCTTATTTTTCTCCATATATATAATTTGAGGCTTATCTAGTAACTATAATAACAAGAAATTTTTAAATAGAGTTGTACTGTCCCAACCAACTGTTATCAGACAGGTTGCAAATATATTTTAAAACAGTAGTGCACTTATGTTATAACAATATGTTTTGTGCCTGTGTTGCAAAGTGTAAATGTTAGGTACTGTACATGCAGTTAAAGCATTAGACTAGCTCAGCTTCATAGTGTAAGCTGTCTCCAGTCAACGAATCTGGTCATGAAGCTACTGAAGCAGGCAGACAGAGATTATTCCAGACACATCACGCCACTATGAGTCACAAAAAGTAGACACCAGCATTCATTAATCCTGCCAGCCTGCTTGACCTGACGTGAGCTAGGTTCAGTGGTCATTGGATTAGAATTTGGAAATTAGAACTCACTTCTGTCTGTATCTTCCCTAGTTCCTGAAAAAAAGTTTTATTCTGTAGCCACATATCATAAGGATTTATAAAGTCAAGATGCAAACGGAGCAGATGAACAGGAATGGTAAGAAACTGCCTCTCAGAATGCCACACAGAGGTGGCAGCAGCACAGATATTAAGGAGTAGGTTCAGACAGATAAATTAAAAGATACCTCTTCATAGAGCCCATACTTAAACTTTTTAATTGTTCACAGACTGTGTATGCATGCTAAAAATATCATGGACTCCAGAGCTGTGATTAGGCAACCTGATAGCAGCAGAGCCCATCCAGGTCCACAGCTTGAGGTTCAGGAAGCCCCTGAGCCACATCCTGCTGGTAAGAAACTGGCTTGCCACCTCCACAGGGTCAACCTGGACATCTACTACCAGCCACTGCTGCAAGGGCTGGAAAGGCTTCGATCTTGTCTACTGTGAGCGTTCGGACAGTGAATGACAAAGCACTTCATTGCAAAGTTTGTTCAATGACAAAGCAAACTTGCATAAACTTCCATTACTATGTTTATTATTTTGTAATTTTGAAAAATCAAACTATTTAAAGAAACTTTTAGGTGCTTTATTTCTCTGCTAGCTGATGCACATTCAACCAGACAATGTAATACGAGATCAAAACTGAAAACGCGGAAACAAATCAGAACAGTCATTTTACCTTCAGTCTCTACAAATGCTTTCTGTCTAAAGATGTTCTGATTCTGTTTTTTCCTGCTATTGCAAAATTGAATTTTTCAGAAGAAGCTTTGATAATACTGTCATGTCCTCGGCAAGATGATTAGAAGTAAAACTCAAGCATAAGTGCTTCAGCTGACAGCGACTGAGAGGGCAGGTTTGGAGTTTTTTCATTTGTTTGTGAATCAAAATTCATCAACTATTTTCAGTTTGCTTCTCAGCTTTCCTCTGAAGCCAAGGTTGTGAGAACTAGAGACAGGCCACTATATGCCTGCAAGGCAGGTGTCTAAAATAGTACCAGGAAAGTTTTTTAATGCCTGCATTTTACTTCATATTACTTCCTGAGATAATAGCTCAATCTGGAGTCAGGAAAAAGTCTTCCTGCAGGTCAGGGATTCAGAAGGTATTTTGTCTTTTCTTTGCAGCCAGGTCGTGGTTTACCCATTGTAATTATGTGGTCCTTCCTATACGGTGCTTGTAACTGCAGGGCTCTGTGGATGGGCTGTGGTCTTTCCAGATCCTGATGGCATGGAAAAGTTCAGTCTCATGAAGTACAGTGGTTGCTAGTAACACTCAGAACCTCATGGTTACTCCCAGTCATAAGGTCTAAGAAATACATAAATATTATTTTTTTTTAAGTAATTACATCTTTTTACCTACATACTTACAGCCACTGCTGGATGCATGTGCATTACAGTACACTAACTGAAGAGGCCTTTTAATCTTTCAAACAGATCCTGTAGATATTTTGTTACAAATCCCCATTCATCATCTAAAGCCAAAAAAGCTAATAAGGTAGGTGGGTGCAGTGTGTGACCTACTGGGCCTTGGCCACAGGTAGAAAAAACACGTTGTGGAAAGGCATCACACAGCCTGCCAAATATGTGATAAATACATTTCAGAATGAAAGTGCTCTACTGCTGGACATCTGAATTTGTGCCTGGGAGCTTAGTTACGGGCCTGAACCTCAAAAGCACTCCTCAGGCAAACTATGACTCCAGAGTATGTCAGCCCCTCAGAACAACTACTCAGGTCTTCTGTATCTGAAAACACTAGCTAACAACTGGAAAATCCTTCAGTGCTGGGCAAGAGATAATAAGTTAGATACTCAAGATATCATTAACATGCATCTAGTTCTTTTACTTCAGTGACCCAGGTTTGGTGGGATTATTTGCATTTTCGGTAATATAGAATAAAATCCTCTGACAAAACAAAAGGAGTATGAACAGATAAGTCAAGTTGTATACAAAATAAACTGCGTCTATCATTATAGCAAAACCAACATTTTAGCTTTGCTCTTGCCTGGGTTGCAGAAAAAATAAGTAGCAAAGTAAAAGGAAAGAGAGTGACAAAAATAGCATAATAGATAATGAGGCTACTAGAGAGAACTGTGAGACTCTTGGGTTGAAAGGCCTTGATATCTGACCTCGGTGCTCCAATGTTAGTTATACAGATCTTCAACCAAAAGATACAAACCAAAGTTATAGGGGTAAGGAGGTGACAGCTATAAGAGATTAGTACCAGGAAGGCAAGGATGCAGACCAGCCCATCATCCCAGCCCATCAAGCCCACTTGTTCTTAATCTAGTAGATTGAGTGATGCAGTCTGGTGATCTGGAAGAAAAAAAACAAAACAAAACAAAAACACAACTGGGTGATTATACTTACCAGTGTAAAGTAATGTGATGCTCAGTGTTTTTTATGTAAGAATTGCAACTTGATATTAAGAAAAAAATTGTAACCATGTAGGCAGTTGGCTGTTGTACAGGCTGCCCAGAGAGGCTGTGGAGTCTCCTTTCCTTTAGGTATTCATCAGTCAACCGAACACAGCCCTGAGCAGGCTGATGTAATTGAGCTTGCTTTCAGCAGGGGGTTGAAGAAGAAAGCCACTGGAAGTCCCTTCCAGCCAAAATGAGACTGATTTTTATGAATTTCCTTTGTAAAAGAAGCCAGTGTAACTTCAGTTTCATTGGAGATTAATATGATGACTTGAACAGGCAGGTCCTTGGTTATTTATCTGCATGCAATTGTCTGAGCTCAGTGATGCACTAGGTATACTGCAAAACTATTTATTTCATATGGTTTTATAGGCTGTTTTGACTAAATGATCTTGTTAAGTTGGAAAGGGTTTTTGTTACTTTGATATATTGGTTGATTGGATTACTTTTTTATCTGTGTGCTCTCATATGGTTGGATGGATACTGTTACATGAGTTTTCCGTTAAATCAAGATGCCTAGTCCTGCTCAGCATTTATTCTTTAAATGCACATAAATAAATATTCATAACAGGTCACAAAATACATCAAAAGAAAAAGGTTCAGCTAGGAGAACTTGTTTTTTACAGATAAATATGTACAACGTTTTTGGCTCACCCTGTATCCACTCTTTCGCTTGTCAAGTTCCCTGAGCAATTAGGAGACAGGCAGACATACATCTCTGCTGGCAGGAGAAAAACACTGTTCTCACTACAAGGAGGTGCAGTCAGCTGGTGTATTTCAACTAAGAATGATTCCTCGCTGTGTGAGTGCACTGTTGGGTCCCATACATAGTTTAAATTACTCCTTGCCTAAGAAGGACCAATTCTCAACTCTCACAAGATTTTCATGCCCACTTGAGTTAACTTTTTAAAGACAGTTAAGAATTTAGACTCTCAGAGACTCAGAATTTCCAAAAGCCCTTCAGTGCCTAGCCAGTAATGTTTTTTAACGTGACTCTTTATGAATTGTAGGAGATCAAAATATAATGTATCTATCCTCCACATTGTTAATATAAGGAAGCAACACTTGATGGAGTTGTCATGATGGAGTTGTCTGGATTGAGTACACTGAAGGGTGTAAGATGCTGTGGTGGAAGTCACACAGGTACAACAGAGAGATGTTCTCTTAGCACTTGAACAGACAGGAATTATTCTTAGTGGAGATACACCAACTTCACGTCCTTGTAGGGACAGAGCTGTTTGTCTCTTTCCAGAAGAGCTGCATGTCTGCCTGACCGCTACCTGTGGGAAATTACAGTCTGTTCACTAGGATGTTCCATGCAACTACTGAAAACTGACTTCAACTGTATGGTTAACAAAAGGATCTCAAAAGCTTTTCCTCCAACCTTGAAGCATACAGCCACTGTTTGGAAGTACGTACTCACAACCATCTCCAACTAAACTGCACATAGATCGTAGAATGATAGACTGATTTGGGTTGGAAGGGACCTTTAAAGACCATCTAGTCCAAGCCCTCTGCCATGGGCAGGATCATCTTCCACTATCTCAGGTTGCTCAAAGCACCAACCACCCTAACCCTGAACACTTCAGTAAGTGCTTACAGGATCAGCACCTGCGAAAGGAAATTGATCTGCTAAAGTAAAACTCATATCAAGCTATCTCTGTGCCTCTAATATCTCTTAAAAATGCAAACGTTCCACACTAATTTCTGAGGAAGATAATTTTGGCAAAGAATGCAAAGCACTGTAAGATAACACGTTGGAAAGTAAAAACACCTTTGTGTGCTGTTTAAAGCAGACAAGCAGCAGCTTTAATGTGTTTAAGAAGCTAAAAGGGCAAGTTTTTCCCCAAATGGAAAATAAGTGATCACTTTGTGTATTTAACATTCTGCATAATCATAATAGTTGTTCCAGAACCTTTGTAACTCAGCGCTTAATAAAATAGCTCATTTTTGAAACAGAAATATTATTGTTGCCAATGTATAAGCATACCATTGGCACACAGGGGCCAGACATGTGAGCAGCAGCTGACTTCCTCACAAACATCCCAGGAGAAGCAGGTCTTGCTGTGGGCACACAAGATGCTGCCCTTCCACATCGCTATGTGCAGCCGCTGCTAATGTTCTTAGCAGCTGTACATTCTAGGGACTTCAGAATATCTTGTTTGATGTGTGGTATAAATTATGTAGCCCTCTTTCCAAGTGCAGTGATTATGAGATAAAAGACCTAGAAACCCACAGCCAAGAAGGCAAATGGCATCTTGGGATGCATTAAGAAGAGTGTGGCCAGCAGGTCGAGGGAGGTTATCCTGTCCCTCTACTTGGCCCTAGTGAGGCCTCACCTGGAATACTGTGCCCTCCCAGTTCAAGAAGGACAGGGAACTACTGGAGAGAGTCCAGCACAGGGCCACTAAGTTGATTGGGGGAGTGGAGCATGTGCCATATGAGGAGAGGCTGAGAGAGCTGGGTCTGTTCAGCTTGAAGAGGAGGAAGCTGAGAGGGACGTCATCAACGCTTATAAATATCTAAAGGGTGGGCATCAGAAAGACAGGGCCAGACTCTTCTCAGTAGTGTCTAGTGACAGGACTAGGGGCAATGGGCATTAACTGGAAAATAAAAGGTTTAGACTCCACATAAGGAAAAACTTCTTTACAGTGAGAGTAACAGAGCACTGGAACTGGCTGCACAGGGGGGTGATGGAGTCTCCATCTCTGGAGACTTTCAAAACATGTTCCTGTGTGATCTGCTCTAGATGATTCTGCTCTGGCAGGGAGGTTGGACTAGATGGTCTTCAGAGGTCCCTTCCAACCCCCACCATTCTGTGAATCTGTGACCCTGAAAAATAGAGGAAAATCAGTCACATCACTGGGTTTTGACTGGAGAAACTCAGAACAAAAGCTCATTTTGAAAAGTAAATGTTACATCTTGCTTTAAGTTGCTGCGAGAGCTGTTCTGTTCTTAAAGCAGTATGAGATATAAACCCACGAGCCATTTGTTGTACCTACCTCAGCAAGGCCTAGCACTTGACGAAGTGCCTATCTACTCCGTGCTTATAAACACTAAGAGACATCAAGCATTCAAGGAAATAGATAAGCACCCCACTGTCCTCCATTTTTGAGACTTTGTGCTGATTTCATGTCAGTATCATATGATGAACACAGAACACCATGGAGAGAGGAAATAAGTGCTGCTGTAAATACAGTGAACCCAGGAAATTCTCTCCGTCATTCGAACCTTTCAGCATGGGATTCTTCTTCATTTGCAATCTTACATATTTCAGTCATCAGGTCCTGGCCTGTTAGTACTGCTGCCTAACAAGAAAGGGCACTTCAGATTCCAGAAAGCACAGAACTTATTTAGATTAAGAAAGACAAGACTAATGGTGTGGTATAACAGTGAACACCTTTGAGCTCAAGTGCAGTGATTGATTCTTAGAAGTAAGTTTAATACTAACAATGAATTATGTTGGAAAAATATTCTGTGTTCCATTTATATCCTTGTTTACCACTGGGAGAAAACTGCAGGAAATGAAAAGGATTTTCTTTGCTCTGGTAATATTTATGAGTCAACACATAATTCCCAGCACAGGGCTGAAGTCATCTGTAGGGTTTCAGTAAAGACTATCTATTAGTTCATAGGAGCTAATTAAATTAGAGAAAGAAGACCTAGATTTTGGTACATTGAAGTATTTTTCAAAAATATTTTTGATGCCGTTATGATGGCGTTATTCTGCCAAGCTTCATGAGCCCTGGCATTTGTGGCTGCTTAGATTTTTGTGGTAGCTATGAAGAGTGTTGAGGCTATAAGGTAGCCTGAACTTTTAAATACTGTGTTATGCTTAGCATTTTTTTAAATTCTGTCGTGAATATATGGTTTTGTTCAGGACAGACCTGTGCTTTAATCTTCATTATTCCGAATGGAGTGTTTAAAATTATACTCCTGTATTTCAGTATATTAAAAAGGAGATCAATCGTTCCTATCTTAATCAACCTGCTGTATAAAAGCATCACGAAGTGAGTAAATTAACTGGTATTTGTAATATTTAATACTTATGTAACATTCCTCCCAGAGCCATCACAGGCTGAAATAGTGGTGTGGTACAACACACATCAAAAGTCTCGTGTTGCCGTTTAAAATACCTTTCCCTATTAAATAAGTAAGCAAGCAAGCAAGCAAATAAATAAATAAATGTCTTATCCAGTATTCTGGTAACCTGTGGGACTTAATAGCATTTAGTGACAGCAAATAAACTGGAATCCCCATAGAATGCCAAGTATCCCATAGATTCTTCATCTATATCATGAAAGTGAACATTGCTGCCATAATAACCATGTTATTTTGCAATCTGGAAAGCTAGTATTGGAGCATTTGTAGGTTCTGCTTTGTTCATTGTGGGTACTGCTTTGTTCACCTGTCTGGAATAATAAAAAATTATAGACGTAGCTAAGGGTTACTAAGATGCCTTCTTTAGGGATATGATGAAAATGAATTCATTTTACTCATGTATTGCAGGAGTATATTTGCATGACTGCACTTCAGTGGTCCTTTCCCCTGAAGAACTCCTTTAATTCTCTATGTTTCTGATCATGCACAACTGGAAAACAAACATAACACCAAAGCAAAAACCAATATACAATATACGAATGGAGAAAAATATGAGAATTAAAGAGGTTTGTTTATGTTCCAGAGCTCTTCAGTGAAAATGCACAGCTGATCCTTGGGTGCTTCCCGCAGTATCAACCTATCATAGTCATGTTGGGCTAATTGTCTTTATCCTGAATCTTGCAGGTAGTTTAATCCCAAGCACTATACCAAAAAGGCACCCAAATTTGAATGATTAGATTTTCAATAGACTTTGCCTCCATCCTTACCTTCAATTAAGATGTAAAACAATACTGAAATATTTTCATTGTTCATAAATTATGGTTTATCTTTTAAATGTGCTCATGTGATAGTGTTTGGGTATGGGTTTAAGTATAATATTTTTTCAACAACAAAGCAACTTGACAATCAGAAGTACCTATTCATATTGAGAGATGTACTACCAAGTGCAGAGAAAATTTTGATGCAGATGCATTCAAACTCCCAGATCATACCCAGAAATTTCCTAGGAAAGTGTTATTTTACCCAGACCAAAACGATGCTAGTGGCGTGGTGTGATTTACTAGGGGTCTAGCTGAATCACAGAGTGGGATTAACTCCAGAGGCTGTTAGACAGGCTTTTTTTTCCCCAACACAGTGTGGTTTCTACTTAGTTTTTACTGCCAAGGCCATGACAGTATTGGCCACTGATAGACGATTAGATAATGAAGGTGAGTGATGTCTGGTCCCATTACACTCAATCATGCTTTAGCTTCATAAGGGCCAGAGCTGCCCTCCCAGCACTGAGCAAAGAGACTATTAACTTGTGACATAGAAAATACCCAGCAGTCCTACAATTCTTCTGTTCTTTTGATTTTGCTCTCTTGCTTCAGAAAAAACAAACATGTGGTAGTGGCAGTATTTCTATCGTAAAATCTGAAGACTTGAAAAGCTGATTTTGAAGTGGATTATGCTGGTGATTACCAGAACACATTTATTTCTTACACATCTACAAATTTCTTTTATTAAGGATTATTTTTCTGGTTAGCGAGAGATCTGAGTATAGTGTGTTAGCAAACACTTTTACAGAAAGAAAAAAAAAAGGTTATTTGAGTATTTCCCTTTGCCCTGGATTGTGGACACGGTTAGAATAAATAGACTGCAGTGGAGAAAGGATTCCATAATAAAGTTTATGCAGTGTTTTTAATTTCTACAGCTTCATACTGTAATTATTTTAATTTTCTCCATTGCATTATAAAAAAGTTTTTATCTTTTTTTCTTGTATATGTTCTAAAAAACTATATAAATGCTGCAATCAGTCCTTAGTGATAAGTGCCACATAACTTCTATTCATATTTTAAATTAATTTTCTTGTGAAATGTGTATGTTGAAGCACTCTAGTTTCTAGGTGAGCTATTAGACTTGTCATTGGGAGTTAGGGCTATTAGATGTAAAAGAAAAAAAATATCTACAGAGTTGTATAAATACCAATTTTGTTTTCTAAATTATGCATTTGAAAATCTTGGTCTACAAAAGGACTTACTCTTTGGGTGTGATAAAAAGAGTGTTTTGTCATTTTCTACAGATTTGAGGCACCTGTACGTGGAAACAAGGATATTGGGACTCAAATCAGTATCACACTTCCGAACCTTTAAAATAGTTACAATCTGAAAGAACACATGCTTTCTTCTTATTTTTCTGTCAAAAATGTCTCCTGTTGAAGCCAATGAAAACCTTTTAGGAAATATCTAGGTCACAAGTATCTCTGAGCATTAAAACCATCAGAATAAGCATTTCTTAGTTTGTTTTGTTCTTTTAAACTGATGTGCTTACTCAAAGAAGAATGATGCCTGTTTTATAGATCCCTGGAGAAATTTACCTTAATGTTTTCTTTTTTGTCTGTGATGGAATGGATTATCAAATGTGCCTTTAATGACACTTTGGTTGGTGTCCCATAGGTATCTGAGCTATTTCATTTTCTTGACTTTGATTACATCTCGTTATAGCCTCTTCATTGCTTTGTCAATATAAGCCAAATATAGTCACTTAGCAGACTGCTAAATATATGACTCCTTAAAAATATGACAGAAAAGGACAATTTAGGTTGACTTTTTTTTGACACTGCTAACTTAAATTATTTCATACTTGATGAACCATTCTAATTTTTAGAACAAACAATTCTAATTTTTAGAAGAAACATCCTGCAGGGTAATGAAAGATAGAATATTGTTCGAAAATTATTCACCAGATCCTGACAAAACTCAGCTTTCTGATCAAGGTGCTTCAGCAGCAAGATCAGTTCTTTAAAAATTTCAAACATGAAATTCAGTTTCAGTTTCTGTATTCCTGGGGGGAAAAAAAAAAAAAGGTAACAATCAATGCCAAAGAAGAATATATAAAAATCTGGGGTTTTTGCAGATTTTTTTTTTTTTATCTCAAAAATTGTTTTTAAACTTATTTTCACATTTTAAGACAACAAGGTCTTCATACTCCACCTCTCCATAGACAGGGTTGTGTTATTTCTGGGTAGAAGCAGGACAGTATCAAGGCCTTAACATGATACAGTCTTCCACTTGAAGAAAAGATTGAAGGGCAAGTCATTTTAAAGAAAGCCTACAGGAGAAATTTATGAGCTTTTTCTATGGGAGAGCGCTTATTCTCCATTCGGCTTTTGTCAAACATTTTTAATAAATTGTAATAACCTTTGTCATATCTCATTTTCCTGCATAAACAAGTCACGTTGAAACTATAAATGATGGAAAATTTAATCCACATGGCTTACACTATCAAAACTGTTAAACTGTATTCTTTTCCACCATGTCAGCAGTGCATTATCTGTTTTATAGAAATGTTGAAAGATTACTTTTTAAGGGAGCTATCACAGGACCTGCGTAAATGTCCTCACGCCTACACTTTCAATTCTTCCTGAAACTAGGAAAATACTTTGGCATTTGTCTTTGCATATCCTATTGAAGAGGACATTTCTGCCCACCTCCAAGAACTGTCTGCTCAGAGACCCCAGGAAGTGTACTGAGGCTGACAGGAGCTGTCAGGTTTCTGCTGTGTTCCTGTCTTGGGCATCTGGACATCTGCTCTGGAATGCAGCATGGTACATGAGCTCTCAGTCCAACAACATGCACTTTCTCCTCTATGGGAGCTTAGTGTCTTGTAAATTGGGTGTACATGTAACAGTAACTCCTAGTCCAGGAGATGCTGTTGTTCTCTGTCCCCATCAGTTCTGTGGCACTGTGAAGCCTCAAAATCTTTGTTTCTCATACACCAAGAAGGGTGAAAGCACCAACAGCATCCAGTCAAGGCAGGCACCTCGTGTAGGGGTATCTGCTTATCAAGTATCTGTCTTTTTGTAAGAACTGGTCACCAAAATAGTCTCAATGAAAGTATAACCGTGTCCATGAATGACCATCTTTTTCTTTCCTTTCTTTATAGGGTTTTACTGGGTATTGTATCCACTTACCTAAACCTGTAATGGATCTATTGGTGCTATACATCCAGTATAGTCTTCAGGACATTCATTTTTCTAATGCCTCACACAGATTTTATATATTCAAAAATTAAAAAGTCATTTAAAGGTGGTACTTGGGTACTCAACTCAGCAAGATCCTGGTCACTGTTAAGAAAACATAGGCTTTGCTTCTGGCTATGGGAAGGAAGTATTTATGGAGGGGGTCTAATAGCTTCTTTGTAGACCAGACATTGTGAATGTAAACGACTTCCTGTAAGTCTGCAAACAACTGCATTAGTTCTGACTTTGTACCAGTGGAAAAAGTAAGAGCTGCTTTTTTCCTAGTAGTTAAGGCTATCAAAAGCTTTCCAACATTTTATACCTTCCATACAAAATCCATGATAATGGCACTGCCAATGGTTTGCAAACAGATTTGGTCGTAATTCTGAATGTCCTTACATTTACGGGGTTTATATCAGACTTCAAATAATGCTGGAACATAACTCTGGTGGTCTAATCACTTAATTAGGTCACTTGAACAGTGATACACTTTTATTATTTACAGAAGAGGTCATAAAACTGTTTGCAGATGTTTAACTTCTGATTATTTTAATTCTAGCAGTAAGTAATGTCACAAAATAGCTTTTAAAGATCTTCCCTGAATGTATTTTTTATGCTTACGATATTCCGAGTAATGTATTAACAACTGCTCTAAGTCTTCATACGGAACATGCTCTTCCGTATGAACAGCCCTTAAATCATAAACTATAGTAAAATTCTGTTGAAAATTAAATAAATGGAGAATTGGTAGTTCCTAATTAACCAGTAAGAAAAGTTTATGAGAGGCAGATTGAATAAGTATCAAAGCTTCTGAGTTATAGTATCTTTCATAAACTGGCTTTTCTCCAATTAGTGTATGCTTTCAGAAGCAGGGGAATAAGATGAAAGGATCTGCATCAAAACTTATTACTGCTGAAACAAAATGGAAGTTGCTGCTTTTGATAAAATACAAGACTATGGCAGTACTTGAATAATTTTATGGGAAGTTGCTGCCTAAGGCATATGTTTTACTGTCTGATACTGAATGCATGAGGAAAGACCATCTGTTTTTTTCAGCCTGAACAATTGCATGATCCAGATTGAACTACTAGAGGCCAAGTATAATTGTTCTGTATTTTGCTTTGTACTTCTCTCTACCTGCAGCAGCATCCCCTTGTATAGCATGTATCATAGCTCACAGTTCAAATGATGGCATTTAAAAATATCCCTCTGTTGAGGGTTATAACTTTGCTATCCAGGGCTTCATACAATCCTGTATACTTCATCTATCACTAGAGAACTAGTTCATGATGGGAAAGAACTTCTGATACACTTTGACCACTATGTCATTTGAACCTTATGCATTTATTTTTGCTGGATAGATCCTTGTTTAACATCCATCCAGGTGAAAGATGTTGCTGTATCCTTCATGCCTTCAGTTCTAGCTTGGAAAAAGATAGGTGCTTGCATTGCATGGCCTGAGTAAACAGATTACATTAAAAATGATAGAAAGTGAATCCTGACTATTGCTTTGCTTTGAAGAAAAGCATGTCAGTGGTGAATAAACCACAGAAAATATTCCAGAACACTTAATCCTCTTACTTTTGTTGCTAGTGTTGTATTTTACAGCACCTAAAAGTACGCTTTTAGTTCTGCAAGGCTAATAGGACTGGGTTTCTCCCCTCCCCCAAAGTGCTTACAGTCTAATTTTAGACATAGTACGCTGAATGGCAATAAAAAGTGTTCAGTGTTCTAGGGAGTAATGAGGAATAAAGGGGCAAGATTTGAGTGTGTGGGTGGATAAATGCAAACATTTTTCTTTTGTTCTTTAATAATAATAATAATAATAATAATAA
>VWZK01019379.1:0-18752 GCA_013396935.1 Baryphthengus martii | reverse complement strand
TTATCACTTTTCCAAACAACAGAAAAAAACCCGTAACCTTCAGGGAAAAGAAAAAAACAGAGCTTCTCCTCTCCCTTCTCAGACTCAGTTTAAAGACATAGAAAGGCATAAAATTCATTTTTCTGGGCATGGGCAGACGACATAGGATAAACTCCAAAACAAAAAATCACTCCAAGACAGCCCCACAGGTAAACTAAATCAACAACAGAGTTGCCTCTTCTCTTCTGTAAAAGGTGGCAATCATAACCTCTGCCTCTGTGTAAGCATCTTTGCTCTGTGGAAGTCGAAACTAATCTCTACGGGGTTTTTTTGGAGGGTTTACACTGCTAATCATTCATCAGAATTTTTTTTTTCTTTTTCCCCCTAAGTAGAGGATGTTTTTCCTTTTCTTTAATTCAATGGTTTATTTACCATAGTTATTTAAATATTTGTTATATTAGGAGTCCTCACCTGCATTTCACCCCCTAAAACGCAATGTGTTGTTTTTTTTTTTCAGGTAAGTGTAAAATTCCTTCTTTCCCCTTATAAAACTACCTAGTATTCTTTGACACAGTTTATTTTACACAAGATCTTATATCAGTATCCTCTTGTAGATTAGAACAATATAAAGTGCAAACATTTAAGCAGGTTAAATAAATAGCTTCCTGCTGTCTAATGCAGTAAACTGGAGAAAAAAAATCACCACCAAAACAGATTATATTCAGTTCAGAAACTGACTCTTTTCTTCTCTTTCACTTATTATCAAGAGATAACAGAGACAAGTATATATGAGTAAGTTAAAAACTTGTGGGGTTTGTGTTTCTCAACTAGAATATTTTACTAGTTAGGCTTATCAGTAGATAGAAGTCAAATAGATATTTATGGTTACACTTCTAATTCAGAAATCAGCTGAAATGATTTTGAAATCTCTTGCTCCAAAGTGTTTCAAAAATTATAATAAACAATACTTACATTCCTAAGTTACCGTGTAGATACTGCTTTAAGTGGGAAACATAGGCTGTCCATGTCAACTAGTATTTAAAAAACCAACCTGAAAAATAGATAGAAATATTAATTAGCTATCATCTTTACTTGAAGAAAAAATCACTTTAACCGAATCTTCAAACCTTCCCTGAAGTGTATCCAGACTTTCTGACTGACTTAAAAATAATTACTCATGCCTGAAATTTCTGACCCTGGTCTGTGCTGTCCCAGTGCTTAGTCAGATGCTTCTATTTCTATGAATGGAGGAGGTGCAACACTCTTTTAAGAGCCAGATGTTATGAAATACCTAGGCTGGGATTTTTTCCCCCTTTTTGTGAAAGAAACAGTTTTAAATAATATGAAATGAGAACAAAATAACCACTCAGACTACCTTCAGCTTCTGAGAGCAATAATTGTTTCTGGACCACTCAACCACTCCAAAGCCCTGTCAAGCTTTCTCTAAGCATTAATCTTCTATCCTTCAGTCTCTGCTGAAATACCACATGGTGTAAATTTGCTGGGAGTACAAAAGAGAATTGGTGTTAATTACTCAAAAGGGGACAGATTCTGAACACCCAGTGATGATTCAAAAATCAATCAAAATATGCTTAATTCCTTTTGCACTTGCTTTCAAAATTATTTTTATTTATAGATATACATTTACCATTTCATTATGTTACCTGAACTTAAATATATACATGTATTCATAGCTTCTTTACAGGTTATATTACTTCAGGTTTTATATTCTCAATGATTTTCCCTGGACTTAGCATACTATATACAGTTCTACTAGTTTAAGATCATAAAAAGCTGATAAAAACCTGGATGTTCCTGGAAGGAGCTGAGAGAACCATCAGAGCTTTTCCCATGTAACCTTTCATTAGGAAAGTCTTTCAACAGTCATTCCTGGCCACATGGTATACATTTTGACAGCACTAGAAGACACAGGGCTTGCTTCTCCTTCCATTTGCAGCAGAATAATTTCCAACAGGGTGGAAATTGTTCCACTGTGCATTAGTGAAAGAGACAGTCAGGCTCTATCTCTGTACATAGCTAAGCTTCAAACAGTGTATCCACCTGGCTTAGAGTTAAGTGGTCTGGGGAGGAGTAGTCTCATCCTAAGCAAATGTTCTAAAATGACATTAGTCTCCAAAATGCTGTTTTCCAATTTTTTTTTTTTTTCTTTTTCTGTTCACTACTGTCCTGATTTGAGTTAGAATAGAAAAATTCTGACATTCTTCAAATCTTTTATTAACACACTTTCATTTATTTAATGAAGATAGGGGTTTATATTGCTTTTTATATATGAGACACCTTATTGTTATTTTATCCTGCATGCTTCTGTTTTCCTTTGGCTTGGATGAGCCCCACTTATATCAAAATGTTGAAGTCTACACCCTGCATTTGTTCTAGAGTGGGTAGGAGAGGTTAGAAGGAGGAACTCAGACTAGCAAGTCTTTACTTTCCCTTATGTGAAATTGCATAACAATGCAACCCAGCAATAAACAGGAGAGACTAATTCAACACACACTTCGGCATAGGCTGTTTCATTAAATTTGTATCATTTGATTCATCAGCCAAATAGCAGTTCTGTCTTGAAAAAAAAAAAAAAAAAAGAAAAAAAAAAGAAAAAGAAAACCAAAGAACTCCCATAGGAATCACAATCTACATGTTACCCAGTGGACACTTTCTTGTACTTGCTTGAAGACATGTGTTTAAAATTGAAATTGCTACACACAAATGGGTCTACAATTCCCCTCATCAAATGAATTAAAGCAAATGAATAGAAGATAGAAGATGAACATTTCATTAGATGAGCAAGTTGGACAAGAGAGCACTTTTCCAATTTCTAGGAGCTTTCAGAGTGAAAGCACTCGAAGACTCTGTTTGTGCCTTATTTCCTCTAAAGGTATTCCAGTATCATTTTGAGATCCTTGCTAATGTAAGCCACTGATAGGAGCAAAGAACTTTATTACACTTGACCCATCATTAATAGCAAAATGACTATATTTCTAGAACTATACTCAGGACTTCTATAAAACTAAGATCAAATACAACAGAAAGCCAGATATCACCACAGTTCTTCAGTGAGATAGTTCATCAAGACCAAAGCAGACTATAACTAGAGAGAATGCTAAGCACGTCTTTCTGAAGAAAAGGTTCCGTGTTGATTTTTAAATAATAGTTTTCAGATTGTCGTCATTGCAAAGGTTTTTTTCCCATTAGCTAAGTCCACTAATGTGGACAGTGTCAAAATATACGCTTGTGTATTGATGCTCAATACTACTTTACTGGCTGTCATTACGATTCTTAATATAATTTGAACCTGTTCCCACCTAATAGCACTTTCTCACCCAATGCCCAGAGAAATCTGAGCATTAACTCAGATCAGGGAATATCAGCAGTAGGTCGTACAGATAATATCATAGCTATCTATCTGGCATGCCTCCAAGGGCTGACTGAAATGCCTAAAACATCATAGTTAGGGAGTTCGTTATTTCTTATGTAAAAGTTGACAGGAAGACACCCAAGGATTAAGTCCTTGTGGATTTCTGTATAGAAGTGAGCAAAATTTAAGGAGTTTTTTCAGAGGTCAAGAGTCTGTCACTGTGGATATCAAGTAGAGAGAAGCCTGGAAGGAGTCATAGTGGCTATTAACACACCACCATAGCATTGGGATTAGCTATATGGAGATATGCAACCTGATCCACTGCCCTAGTACCGATCAGCAATGCTGTCTACATTAGCAAGACTATGTTGAGAAGGGAAGACATAAGTCCGTGATAGACTTTCTCCACTCGAGACTGCCAAACCAACAATTCTAGGTTCTCTTCAGATTCATCACACACTCCACCTCCGATCTGTTCAGGACGTGCCATATGAAGGAAAGACGAGAATGGGATTCAGACTCTGGTGAGTGAAAACTGTTTGGTTCCTGCAAATATGAGGGCAGCATGCGCATGTCTTGGGGTCAGAATCTTGCTGGCAGACCCAGGAAGGAAGGATGGCATGAATCTATCAGTGTAACAGGAATTCCCCCACAGTAACTGCAACAAATAGAGTAGCATCTGTCAAAAATTACATGTGTGTAGCAACTTGCTATGCCACAGCGCAGGGTGACGTACCCTGTGCGTAAATTTTGATAACTGGATTACAGGTATACATGGCATGGTGGAGACTCTTGGCCTGTGTTCAGCATAGTAGGGTGAGACGGCAATCACACAGATCCTCAAATAGCACAGATTCAGAGTGTGGCAGAGGTAGCAGAGAAATGTGGATGAAGGAAGGCTTCTTCCACTAATTTACAACATGGAAACCTTGGTTTTCCAGAGTGAATGTGCAAAACATGAGGCCATTCAAAAAGCAGGGAGGATGTAAAAATCACCATATGATAAATCAAAGCAAAAGAAGAAAAAGGAAGCAAGGCAAGGCAAGGCAAGAGAGGAGAGAAGAAAGAAAAGAAGAAAAGAAAAAAACAAACAAAAAAAAATAAAGAAATTTGAGAATGTAAATGGATAATGTGGTTGATGGGAATGCATTTCATACTTTTAGTCATGCAAGAATTTGTATATCCTGAGGCTTTTGTATCATAAAAGCAACAAACTTTATATTTCCCTTCATATACATGCATGCACAAAAGCAAAAATACATCAACCAGGCCAAGTAATACACAACAGATGTCTCTAGATGTCTCAGAGCCTTTCTGGGGAAAAGGCAGGAAGATTTTAAAGTCAATAGGCCCTGTCTCTAAAACCACATCCTACTGTACTTCCTGTTGCCTATATGGAAGATTGTTACGATGTACAGAAAGCACACAACTGGTTTACCACATTTACAGGTGGTTGCTGTCTCATTCCTTTCTCTCCCAATACCTAACAAAACAGTTTATCTATCTGTTGGTAACTAACAGTGCCATAGAGTTACACTAACATTCAGTAGATCGCCATTTATAAATAGGCTAAACAGTATCTGCCTGAACCATTCATCTTAAAATGCATGTCACATTACACAACAGACAAAAGCCATTGCTGCTGGGAAAGCAAACTTGAGACCAATTCATGTAATAAACATGCTTAGAAATGTTAAAATCTTAGCTAATTGATATTTTTTTCTAAGAACTGCAGTGCAGGTGGAGCCTGCCTGTATGAATTGAAAATTCACTGAACCATAGGCTGAATGAGCAGAGAAAATCTGATTTAAACAGTGATTGACTTGGTTTACATAATAATTTTTTTTTTTTTTGTATAAACATGGGTTTTTTTTCTCCCCTCATTTTCCATCCTGGGCTGGGTCATTCTTCCCTAAGCCTTATTTTAAGGTCAGTGTTTTCTTAGTGGAAAGATACGATCTGCTTTGGAACTGACTGAAATGACTTCTACAATCAAGCAGAAATTAAGAAAGGTAAAAAGAAATAAAACACAGGAGCATACTCACAACATTCTCTTTGGCAGGAAAGTTTTGTCTGTTTATTCCACCTAAACTTTATACTCTTCTTGCATACCCTGAGTTTGTTTCATTTGCTGTTTTCATTAATTATTTTCTTTGAAAGCTATCAGAGTACTGTGGCTGACTGTTAGAAGGAGGCACACATATTTGTAGCAAACTCTCAGAGGTGCTTGATGAATCCGGTCTGTGAAGATCACTGTCACAATCTGACAAATCTATATAACTAAATAAATGATTTTTTCTTTTGGTTAATATTCAAAATGAGTGAATTTGTTATTGAAGATACATGTAGTATGCTTTCTAGTGTCCAATTACCCTGTAATTTTTTTTATTCTTGAATTTCAGTATTTCTACTTTACAGTTGGGTTTCAAAGTTAGCTCATGATACCAAACATACGTATTTCTGATTTTTTAGACTAATATTTATAAAGTAGAACCACCAATGTTATGTAAGTTACCAAAAGCTGTGTAAAAGTAGTATGGTAAAGATATTGAAGATGAACTTTCCTTTATAATGAAGAAAAGGGAAAGAAATTTGCTTTATACCTGGGCCTTTTAAAATGTATTATGAAAAATATAACCCTCCCTCTGAGCAATGCAAACTCAAATCTTAGAAATACTACAATGATTTTTGCATTTTACTTAGATTTGATGTTCAGTCATATACTGCACGTGTATTTACGCTTAAGGATTTCACAGGTCTTCAGGTAAGGAAGTAGGATCTCTATTTATAATCCTTATTGATAGCTGTATTTACGTCTGTAAAAGGCTATGGAATGAGGACTTAAAGTGTCTGACTTCGGTATGTAGAAAGTATATATATCAAATACATTTAATAACTACAATTAGCTACAGATAAACAAAAGAAGAAAAGAACTGTCATCAGTCATACACCTTAGTATCTGTCATCAAAAAAAGAAGGCTAAGAAAAGATGTAGATTATAAATCTACAAGATAATCTTCTAAATGTAATAAAAACCTTTAAAATTTGTGAGCAAATATCTGTTTCAGGGACAATTTAAATATTTATTGCTTTCCATGCAGTTTTAAAGCACAAAGTGAAATCACTCACAAAAGTGGAACTTGCATTTTGATCATCTTTTTTTCATCATTACTTTTCCAAGTTCAGTGTTAAAATATCTTTCCGATATTCTATCAACAAAACTGTACTTTTCTTGTTTTCTCTTTGAAGGAAATGTTCATAGACCCATACTTACATAAGCAAAAATGCGTGACTATAGCTTCCCATTCCCTTACCAAGAAAATTGTTTCAAATTATGACAGAACAGTTTTCATATTTGGCAACTGGTATTCGTGCATAACTACCAGCAGATACAATTCTATCTTGTAAAATAGCATGTATTAATGTATCAATACTCAGAAAAGAATAAAGTAGCATAGGATTTAAAAACGGTATCTTAATACTCAATTCAGACTCTTCTGGTAGGAAAATAAAATAAATTTAAAAAAAATTCTTAGCAGCTAAAGAGATTTTCTTTTCGTAAAAAAAAATATATAGATAGATTTGCCTTTATTTGTTAGTAGGGTTTTCTATAAAAAGGTCTTGTAAATTCTAAAATATGGACAATCATAGGAAATTTCCACAGATTTGTAGAGGGGCCCACCTACTAGACAGGGATTATAAACCACACAGGTAAGACTTTTAGTTTAGAAAGTGTCCAAGTTACAAATCAGTGCTGAAGATTTCATTAAGGAAACTTCTGCTACTTTCTTTTCCCTCTTCATAGTTCTTCTCTGAATATCTGAGATACTTGTTACTGGGCATTGCTGGAAAGAGCTAGATATGGACTTTTGGTCAAAGTCAACAAAATCATTCTCGTATAAGTACACCCACACACATTGGTCAACCAAACTGGACAGTAGCTCTACATGTCCATTAAGCTTTATCTCACTTTATTTTTTCTCTAAAATTGAAGGCACTGAATCATAGAAATGCTAATTTAAAGAGATTTCTGGCAATCATCCAACTCAACCTGAAGAAAGACAGTCCTCAGTATTAGGTCAGGTCAGCTATGTTTTTTCTTGGCCAACTCTTTATGGGTGTGGAGTTTAAACAACCTCTCTGGTAACCCATGCCAGTCCTGCGCAGACCCCATGGTGAAGAATTGTTTTCCAACAACTAGACTGGCTCTCACAGGCTACAAGTTGTGGAACTGCTCTTTATTATACCATGTGCCCCTGTAGAGAAGAATTGGTTTCCTCAGGCCTGTAAACTTCGTTCAAGCAAGCAAAGCTTCCCTTGGTCTCCTCTTTGTTGGAGTAAACAAGCGAAGCTCCCCTACCCTCTTCTGTGCTCTGAGTCAGTGGCTTCCACAGCTGTCTGCATTAATGTGCTAGTCAATCCACTGAGGTATACGAAGAAAGCATTTTTTATGCCATTATTAAACAAAGTAAAATAATATTTTTAAAATAATGTTTATTTCACTATTGTCTTACTCTTTTTTAATTTCTATTTTTGTGTATGTTTCATAATATACATATCAGTACAGTAATATATATATATAATTTATAAACAATATACGTATATTTTCAGCGCATGCTCAAACATTGTTAATAATATGAGCGCAGAATCAGAAAAGTCTGGAGACAAGTACTTTACATGCACAGCCATCTTGACTGCTCTACTTTTTTAAGGTCACTCTTGAACTAGAGGTCCTAAAGTTGGCATTGTATTTTTGCTACAGCCCTGTCTAAAGAGGAATAACTTTCCTCAAATTTCTGGTAATCCTAACATAGCCTGCTATCTGGTTTTGTTTGTTTGCATTGAGTGCACACTGCTGGCATTGAGCACACACTGCTGTCACAGATTCAGTACTGAAACGCTCAGATCCAGTTTAGTAGGGCTAACCAGTCAGTAACCAGGTTACACTGATACAAGGAGTTACTGCTTCTCAGATTAACACATCTCTGTATTCAATGTCATGAGAGTTTTGTTGGCCCCAATATAAGGTTTTCTTAAGGTCTCTTTGCATTGAAACTTTATTGATCAGTAGTTACACGACTCCCCTTAATTTATCACCATCTGCAAATTTACTTAGGGACTGTATTTGCAGACTTCTAGTAGCTACATATGAATGCTGTAGCCTTGACATCATTTAGCTGGAACTCCAATTGCCTCCCAGTCGAACATCAGCTGTTATATAGTCAGATATTATGTCACTGTTATTAAAATCTTCTGTGACATGTGAATGTGCAGGAATATTAATCTGTAAGTCAAATCTGAAGTTTTTCCAGCTTTCACGTGTAGCAGTAGTCTCAGTCCTTTGATTAATCTTCATTCAATCAACTACCCTTTATCAACACTTCTAAATAGTCTTTCTGCTAGCACCTTTCCCACTTCTTCTTTCTCCATATTGCTCTCTGTTTGGCTCAGCTCTTAACTTGTCACTAAGCTCACTTTATTCCTTTAATTGTGATTTCCACACTGATTGAAGTAACTGTCTTAGCAAGCTTAGCAGTCACAAATCGTTCAAATATTTTTTCACTTCTGTGCTTTTAGGAGTATATATACCTTACATCATGGTGTCTGAATATACACAGCAACATGAGGTGTCCTAAGGATGTCTTTCTTCAATGAATATTTTTTTGAATGTGTGAGTTGAACTGATAATACCCCTCTGTACTGAGAATGAAGGTAAGTCTCCTGTGATATTACTTGTGTCTTGCACTCCCAGTAACGAGAGAAACACACCTACTTACTAGTTGCATTTAAGGCACAGGAACTGACAAGGACTTCTTTGGTGATATTTTTTAGACTTGTTTTGATTGAAAATTATTGAAATATATCAATACATTATGTAGAGGAACAATTCAACTGCTGCATCTTTACAGAAATGGTATCAGTAGAAAAGAAATGTTAAACATAAAAACTTCCCAAACAATTATAAGAAAAACCAACTTGGTGAAGATCTACCTTAGCTAAAATCAGTGGGACTATGTAAGACTGGGTAACAAGAAAAATTTGTTTGAGAATTCTGATGTGACTTGCAAGGCAAAACAAAAATTTTACTTAGCATGTATTTCAATCTCCAGCCGAGAGAAAACGTGAGCTGAATTTTGTAAGGAATCAATATACTCATACTGCCCTTGAATTCTACCTTACCCTAATCCTGGTTAAAACAGAAAAACGTATAAAATCTTTAAAAGTGGGGGCACAATCTGCTTGCATATTGTAAGGAACTCAGAGAACTAAGAAAATCTGTATCCTAAGGCATTGCATTCATATTTTAATTTATTTTCAGGTTGTCAGCATTTGCACTTATTGAACTTAAAATTCTGTTCATAAAAATTCCAAATTTAATATGTTTACATCTGTTATTGTTACATTTCAGGTGATTTTTAAAGGGAATGGTCTTGGAAACTGTTGCTAAACTGAGTAATAAGATGATTTTTACAGAAAGCTTTACAGACAATCAGTGACTCTTCCTTTAGAAAAGGTTCTGCATTTGCATGGTATCTTTTATACTTCATTGCATTTCTTTCTGTCAGGCCATTTTGTAGTAGTGAGGTACAGTATATTACGTATAAGAAAGAGTCTGATTTTTTAAAAATGTTTGGAGGAATTTTGCTTCCATCCTTTAAGACACTCATTGGCAGAATATTATCATATTATGCTATTATGTTCATTAGGCTTGACTTCCAATCTGCAAAATAGGGTATATTCTTTATGTGACCATTGTGTTCTATCCTCTTTGTGGCAAAACGATGAGAATTCTGAAAATCCCCAACTGATATATTTAAAGCAAAACTTTGAGAACAGGTAGCCATGTTATACACAATTGGAGAAATTGTCAGTGTTGCCAAACCAGAATTCTTCAGGCAAGGTTCTACCACCACAACAGGGTCACAAAAGTCTTTTATTTATATAATAATTCAGTACTTCTACTGAAACTGGGAAAACATATTGCCTATTTAATATCATCATAGCAATGAACAGGGCTTGTTTATCACCTTGTAGAATCAAATTTTAGGACTGTTTAAGGGCAGGAAAATAATGAAGCTAGATAATTTAGGTATAGCATTTTTTTCATGCCCAGGTAGCATTAACATATATAATCTCATCAAAAGTGATAAGAGAATATATTGAACTATTAGGAGAGAGGCTGCTGCTGTCTAATTAGAATAATAAATTATCTAACATTTACTTTGAAATTCAAGGGGAATCTTAAATCTGTGTGATTATTCCAATCACACAATCACCTCAGTAAGAAAAAAAACACTGCTCTTTTCATCCATATGGGGAGAATAACAGTTGTTATGTCTGATATGACTCAGGCAACTATTTTATATCATCATCAAAAATAGCAATAGAATGTGATCTGCCTTACTTGCTTAGCATGACTTACAAAATGCAGGAATGGTTTATTTTGACAAAGTAACACACATCGTCAAATTATATTGTAGTACTTTCAATCACACTCATGGAAAGTGTTTCTTATTCATCCATATGCAAAATAAAATAATTTCTTTACCAATTTAAACTAAACTTGTTTACTTTTTATTGAACAGGACTAAATAAAACTCATACAGTTAGTTCCTCTTAACCAACTGAACAGGCAGTACCTTCAGTTGGACAAGTGGTTCCTAGGTGAACCAGGCAGAAACTTCTTAACTCTCTGAGTCTGTAGAGTCTGCCTCTGTAGAGTCTGTCTGTCTACAGTATCTGCTTTCAAATATGAGATTAAATGATTTTTCACAGAAAGCAGGATTCTATGACGCAGAATTAAGACATGTAATGCACATGAGTTTTCAGTTCAGATCTAGTAAACCAGTGCTTGGAAACATATCATCGGCATATTTATTATTTTTCCTGGGCAAAATGAGCCCAGTACAAACATATCTGAACTACAAAGACTGCAGTCATGTCAGTGGCTTACCATGCATCTTGAGAGGCCAGACTGAATATCTGTATTCTTTTTAGTGTTAGTGTCAAAGATGGTCATTCCAGGCTTGACACATACTTATGTGTCAAGAAAATATTATTTCTGATTTGTAGAGAAATAGATAACTCCAGTCTTGAATTATGTCAGACTAGCGTCTTCTATAAATGACTGGTCAATGTAGAAAGATAAACCAAACCAAATTATATTTTATGTCACACAATTACAGGAAGTTTTAACTCTCAAAGATTATAAAGTTTCATTTCTGACTAGGGACATGAGAGAAATATAGATTGGTTTACAAATGTTGATTTTGCCATCTTTTGCCTATCTTCCTCACACCACCTCTTTCTCCTTTTCTCTCTTGAGTGTTCAGTCTTAAAAGTATACTTTTTGTAGCTTAGACATACAAGAATATGATCCCAGATAGCTAAGAGAAGGAAAATAACTTGTGTCTTCTCACCTTGGAGTCCTTTAAAACTTTTCTTTCTGTAGGATATTATGATAATCATGACAAGGTAATCAGCTCCAAATCAAGTGCTATGTCCTTTTTACTTTCATAGGTATCTTTTTATAATTTTATTTTTCAGATGTAAAATTTTCTTTTAGTCTTTATAAGGACATAAAACTTAAGAATTCAGAGAATAAAAACACCTAGTAGTTTTGTGAGATTACAAGACGAAACAGGATGCAGCAGCAAATAACTCCTCCCTCACATCCTGCATCACTGATTTGACCAGTGTTATCTCACAGGCTAGTGTATAAATCAAACACAGCATGACCTTCCTTGAAGTCACAGATTTATTTATACTGTTTGGAGTATACTCTTATTTTTACCCACTTATGGTTTGGTTTCATTCTGCCATTTGTAACTGATGTGCCTAATATTTCAAGAAATGTCACACCAGAAGAGTATTTATACTGATTGTGCTCAGCATACTAGACATGGAGAAAATACTCATTTAACATAACATTCAAAAAGCAGAAAATCAGACAGGATATGTTTTCTCGCAATTTCCTCTAAATTTGATTAATATCTTAACATGGTGGTAAGACATTTGCAAAAAAAAAAAAAAATCACCTGCAAAACCCCCCATGTATTTTTTTTTTTTAACCCAGCATTTGCTGGTTAGTAAATTAACTTCTATATCAAGTTCCAGAATTTCTGAAATTTCAGTTGTCATGCAAGTGAAGAACAAGAAAAAATATTCAGATATGATCCCTGGAAATAATCCAGACTGCTGTCATGTACTTGCTAAAGTTTCCCACTTCTTTGATTTATATGTCATATACATATTCCAAAAGAGTTTGTCCAGAGCTTTTGTCACAGTCTGTTTGTCAATCCCTACCTCAAGGCCTCTTCTATCTTCCAAGGTCTCAACTGATCTATGAATCTTGTTTAAAATCACTGATGATTTAGCAGTCATGCCCTTTTCTCTCCTAAGTGGCTAGAAAACAATGGGAAATCACCTGGGACATGAGATGTTATTTTAGAAATTATTTTTTTAAAAGAAATCAAGAAGAGTGCAAGTTAGATTTGCATTCACAGCCCTCCCACCGTTTATTTCTGCTATCTGAGATGCAGAGTAAACTAATATGCAATTTTCATATCACTACTTACTGAATTGGCAGAATTACATTCAAATCCTCCATCTCTTCTCTTCCATCTGTGTTCCTCTCTTTCTCTTGTCCTTTGGTGATAGTGAGATTTTCTCCCTTGACACCAAGATTTTACTATGCTAAAGCAGAAAAAAATAAAAATAAAACATATGCTCAGAATCTGAATGATTGAAAAAATATTGTGGAAACCAAGAGAAAAATGTATTAGTGTGCACTAAACTAGACTCTTTCTCACTTCAGTGTGTTTCTTTGGCATTTGTTCTAACTCCTTCAAGTGAGATACATCAGATCGTGCTGCAATTTTCTTTAATGTGGATTCACAAACCTTTTACTACACAAGTTGTGATAAGCTTCATCCTCCTATATATATGTAAAATCTTCAATATTATGTTTTTACTGTTATACTTCTTAAAAACAAATCTATTAGCCAAATAGGTAACCAAATTACCTTCTCTGTAAAACTGCCTGATAAAGGTAAATCGGATTCATAACACAGTCAACACTCAGGATGATGAATTTTCATTTTGCTTCTAAATTGTGAATGATAAGAAGACTTACGACCCTGTGTGTAGTCCAACTTACATTACTTCGTTCTTTCACATGTTTTACCTGGACAATAACTTGTTCAAATCTATGCAAGTGCATGGACAACACCAAGCTGTGTGGTGTAGTTGATAGGCTGGAGGGAAGGGATGATATCCCAGAGAGACCTTGACAGGCTGGAGAGGTGGGCCCATGCCCACCTTATGAACTTCCACAAGGCCAAGTGCAAGGTCCTACACCTGGTTTGGGGCAAGCCCACTCACAAATACAGGCTGGGAGGAGTATGGATTGAGAGTAATCCTCAGGAGAAAGACTCAGGTGTGCTGATTGACGAAAACCTGAACATGAGCCATCAATGTGCAAGTGCAGCCCAAAAAGTCAACAACATCCTGAGCTAAGAAGCATAGCTAGCAGGATGAGGAAGGTGATTCTTCCCCTCTACTCTGCTTTGGTGATACCTGACCTGGAGTACTATGTCCAGCTCTGGAGTTCTCAACACAAGAAGGACATGGACATGTTGAAGCAGGTCCAGAGGAGGACCACAAGGACGATCAGAGGGATGGAACAACTCTGCTATGAGAACAGGCTGAGAGATTTGTTGTTACTCAGCCTGGAGAAGAGAAGGCTCTGGGGAGACCGTATGGCAGCCTTTCAGTTTCTGAAGGGGGCCTACAGGAAAGTTGGGGAGTTTTACAATGGCTTGTAGTGATAGGACAAGGGTAACACCTTCAAGTTGGAAGAGAGTACGTTTAGTTTAGAAATTAGGAAGAAAGTCTTAACTTTGAGTGTGGTGAGACATTGGAACAGGTTGCCCAGAGACTCTGTGGAGGCTCCATTGCTGAATGTGTTCCAGACCAGGCTGGATGTGTGCTTGTGCCACCTGGTCTAGTGGGAGGTGTCTCTGTCCATGGCAGGGGTGTTGGAACTAGATGATCTTTAAAGTCCCTTCCAACTTACACCATCCATGATTCTATGATAAAATTCTGTATAATCTGTACCCATATTCCGGTTTTTAGTTTTGGGCTTGCTTTATTGTTTTTGGTAATGAAGACTGGTAAGATTTTGTGAGAGTAGTTTTTTTCATATAAAGATTCCATGTTACACAACATCTGTTACAAACCAGTGTCTTTCATGCTATTATTCCCATATGAACTAAAACTGAAATTAAATAATTAAATCTAGAGCTTCAAATGTCATAAAACCATGACTTCCTTAACTTTCAAAAGTTGTAGTCAAGTCACAGACAGGAGTCATCTCATAACCTCACACTCAGTAGAAACCAACTAGGGAAGCCTAAACTCCCCAGGGTAGAAGTCCTGAGGGTGCCAGCTTTGTTCAGGAGCAGAACAGAGAAAAAGGGCCTGAATCCCAGACCTAGAAAAGACTGAAGGTTCCTAGAAATTCACCAAATATGAGCAAGGTCTCTTCTGAAATTCCATCAGGGCTTTATTAAGCCTTAGTCAAAATAGATTTTTTAAATGAAGTCTCTAGACTTTGACAAGCAGTATTTTAAAATGATAACTCACTTCAAGAGAAAATTCTGAACCGCATTTAGATACGAATAGTGTACCCTATTCTGTATTGCCCTTGAGGCTAGTGTCTTCATAACACCATAAGGCTCTAAACATAAAATACCTTATCCAGTGTAACGAGTTCATACTCAGACTGTTTTCGAATGAGTATACTCTTTGAAGAGATCATGAGACTGCTGCAGTACGAGAAAGAGATTAACTGAAGATGTACACTGGCTAACATTCCCAAGGTTGAAATCATCTGTCACTGGAAAGATTGCTAGAGACAAGAGTATTTTAGGAACTCTATAACAAGATTCCTTCTTAGGAGATTTGCAACAATATTCAGAATCTCAAAAGAACATGAAGCACATGCATCTATGTAGCGGGGTTAATAAGAATGATTTAGTAATAATAAATTAAGAGATTACAGGGATTTCAAATATTTAATTAACATTCTAATAAATATAGTGCTATAAACAACTTCTATAGTTAATGTATTTGCTACTTTATAACTACATGTCTTTTAAATGATAACACATTCAAGTTTTTTAATTATTCGGATGCCATCCGCACTCTTCCTACTTTATAATAAGGGTCAAAGATGAAACGAAGGATACTAAGCACCTCCCTGTAAGAAATCTTTTCTACCATCTACTATCTTTTAGTGGATGAAAGTATAATCTATATAACTTCTTATCAGATATAGGAACTAAAAATCAATGCTAAAGTAAGTCTGTGTGTTTTTTATTTCAAATTAATGCTGAAACAAACCAATTATTTATATTTCATGCTTAAAGAGCTTTTGTCCCTCCCACTGTTTCATTGTTTGCACTGTCACGGTCTGTCTGGATCTCTCAGAGTTACAGGACAACGTACTCTGTCAATTATACTTTACTTTATGAGCTCATTAGGAAAGAAAACAAACACAACAGAGAAGTGCTCAATCCACTTCATATATACTAATCTAACATTTGAATTTGCTAATTCATCACATAATTGATGAGGTTTCTAGCTCACTTGTTCTCTATTTCATAACTCCTAACTTGCAGTTTCTTAACCTGCAGCTTTTAACTAATTTGCATGCCTATGAGCAAAATCATATCCTAGCTGAGGGTGAACATGCTCATCCTCCCTCCTTCATCAGGGTACAGTTGTCCCGTGTATCACACCAGGAATCACGAAAGCCTCAGTAGTCTGGCTGCTATTGCATCTGCTTAAAAACTTTATTTTCACGTGTGTGTAAGCTGACACATTCATACCTTCCAGCTTGGAAGTTGGGTCTATACTGTTTCTGTAAGCGAGTGGATTCTGAAGAAACTGACAGGCAATCAACATGCAGTGATGACGGCTGTGATAGTGGCTGCATACTGACCTTTAGACCTCCAGGCCATCACCTCCTGCCTATGTGTTGCTTCCACATGGACCTAATGGTGCTGCTCCCAGCATACACTGAGTCTTAATGCAGGCTATGTGTTAGATAAAACCTGAGCAGGTGTTGAATGAATAACCATGTGTTATTCATTCAACATGAATAACCAGTTCCTTACCAAATGACTGATCAATTACATATGTCTGACAGCATAAGGAGGGAGATTTAGTACTGCAAATTAAAACAAAACACATTCCCCGTAAATCCAAATTCTTAACCATAGAGTAGACCATAGCTGCACTCATTTTCTACTTTATTATTAAACATTGTAACATGATATTTATTAGTACATGCTTTATAATATCCAAATTAATTTTATTACAGTATTTTATAAATTGAGATGACTTTATATTTTGTTAAAGCTTTTATTTTTTTTTTTGCCAGAATTACCTTATACACAATTTGCATATTGATGAAACTTTCTAAAAGAACAATTTGTTTTAGATGTCTACAAATGCAACTTGCCCAATACATTTATTATGACAGAGTAAAAAACATCATTTGTAAACACAATAAGTACATGCTACGTATGGGGATTAAAAAAGCACCTTCCCTTCACACTGGTAATACCAAAAACTTACTTAGACAATGCCTTAGCATGCTCACATCTGGTTTTTGTTGTTTTTTTTTCTGAAGTTTATTCCAAACTAAATCATTAAGGATTGCAAAATGGGGAGAGGTAAATGCATAATTTTGTTATTCTGTGAAATCAGAACATGACAGATCACCCAACAGAGCATTGTTACAAGTTTCCCCAGGTTTGGGTGAAATAGGGTCATGAGGTGAAACATACCTGAAAGCGTTGTTCAGAAGAAATGAGGCCTGGACTGTATCTGTTCTAGTCTGTCAATTATCTGATTCTGGTATGCTCTGGAAAATCAGGGAATCAAAATAAGTGTGAAGAGGGATGACTACCTCAAAGCACTACTTCTAGTCTGCTATAATTTTTCAGATATGCATGGGAAAGACTGAAAAAACCCAAACCAAACCACACCAAACCAAACCAAACCAAACCAAACCAAACCAAAAAAACCCCAAACATAGATGAACAACTAAACCACATATAAGCACAGTATGGCTGATTCCTAATCCTGAGCATCCCATTAGGTACATCTCAGTTTGGGAGCCAGAATGTGCAATCCTGCTCGAGATATAAGTAGCTAAGAGAAAGAAGACTTTCCCCACACTCAACCACCTTGTTTCACAGTACCCTGCTGGTTTTGAGACTGGACAAGCATGTCCATTCTACCTGGACAAATCTGCTCTTCCCAAGAGATTATCTTCAATGCTCTGCTAAATTGGACACTTCCAGTCACTAGGCTATCACAACTACGAGATTCACAAGTCCAGATGGAAAATGAACAATGTCACAATCCTCTGTGTCAAACAGCTTGCTTTGGATGAAGAATTTCAAACAGTGTGTGATTTCTGTCCTAGCAATGTTGATAGAACTTGCAGAAGGAGCGTCACAACGTATCACTGCATAAACATCATCGAGAGCAAGGGCACTTTCCCCCCCCCTTTCCTTATAAAATATTTACTCTCAGAGTACAGAATGGGATCACTGATTAATTTTAGGTGGTGATTGAGACTACTTTTAACATTTTTTCTCAAAGACTTAAAGACTCATTACTTCATGACATATTCTGTTCTCAATAAGTGAACTCTATGATTCATGTGTTGCAACTGAACTGCGAGTTTATTTACTTTTGAGTTATTTACTTTATTAAGGTTTTTTTTTGAGTAAGTACTCAATTTACTAAATCAAGTAAATAATTGAATCATTTACTATCATTTCAATTAGTAATCCCCAAAGAAAGATTTATGGAAAAGGTTAGCTGTCGCTTTTATCCCTTTTTCTGCCAAAATATACATGAATGATGTACCAAAGTATCAAAAGGCAACCTATTCAAGGTTATATCAAGAGATATCCCTGTACCTGGTAAACTCATGTATCAAGATTACATTAGCTATATAAGCACTAAATCTGGAATTGCTTTCCTAGTGGTTTGCATAAACATCACACTTCTTCCTGGGATCTGACATCAGGAGGTCAGCGGTGAGGAAGATGTCACAGGGTTGACTCCATTTTTGGAGGTCTGGATGACTCCAGCTACAGAAAGCTACTCTCAGCTGTATGCTAATATGACTAAGCCAGGGTGACATTTTATTAATCAAATCTGAAAACACACTTTAGGTACAGCTCTGCTAAGTAAACTACGAATTATTTGCAAATATCTGCAGAAACTGTATTTGAAAAAGGATCAGTAACTGTATGTACTGATTTGCTATTGGAATTATGCTATTTAAAAAAAAAACAAAACAAAAACAAACAAA
>VWZK01019374.1:13147-25780 GCA_013396935.1 Baryphthengus martii | reverse complement strand
AACCTTGCCAGGCACTGAGGTCAAGCTGATAGGCCTAGAGTTCCCTGGATCCTCCTCCTGGTCGTTCTTGTGGATGGGTGTCACATTGGCCAACCTCCAGTCATCTGGTATCTCCCCGGTTAGCCAGGACTGGTGATAAATGATGGAGAACTCCTTAGCCGGCTCTTGCACCAGCTCCCTAAGCACCCTAGGATGAATCCCATCCGGACCCATAGATTGTTAGGATCTAAGTGGCACAGCAAGTCACTAACTAGTTCCTCTTGGATTACAGGAGGGATAATCTGCTCCCCATACCTGTCTACCAACTCAGGAGCCCAGTTGCCCAGAAGACAGACAGTCTTTTTGTTAAAGACTGACACAATCTTTGCATCAGCACCTCAGCCTTTTCCTTGTCTTCTGTTACCATGTTTCCCCCTTCCTCAAATAAGGAATGGAGATTTTCCCTGGCCTTCCTTTTCTTATTAATGTATTTATAAAAGCACTTTTTATTATCCTTAACAGAATTGGCCAGATTAAGTTCTAACTGAGCTTTCGCATCTCTAATTCTCTTTCTACATGACCTTACAATATCCTTTAACGCTTCCTGGTTCATCTGCCCCTTTTTCCAAAGTTGATACACTTTTTTTTTTTTTCTTTCTTCTTTCCTGAGTTCTTGCAAAAGTTCCCTGTTCAACCAGGTCAGTCTTCTTCCCCGCCGGCACATTTTTCAGCACATAGAGACAGCCTGCTCCTGTGTCTTGATAATTTCATTCTTAAAGTACGCCCAGTCTTCCTGGGCCCCTTTGTTTTTGAGGGCTGCTTCCCAAAGGACCCTCCGAACAAGCGTCCTGAATAGACCAAAGTCAGCCCTCTGGAAGTCCAAGGTAGAGGACTGGTGTCAAGAGAATGAGGCCAGTCTCTTTTCAGTGGTGCCGAGCCATAGGACAAGGGGTAACAGGCACAAACTGGAACCCAGGAAGTTCCATCTGAACATAAGGAAAAACAACCTTACTGTTAGGGTGACAGAGCACTGGAACAGCCTGTACAGAGAGGTTGTGGAGTCTCCTTCTCCGGAAGCTTTCAAAATCTACCTGGATGCAATCCTGTGCAACCTGCCCTCAGTGAACCTGCTTTGGCAAGGGGGTTGGACTAGATGATCTCCAGAGGTCCCTTCCATTCTGTGATTCTCTGATCTCCTTTGAGCTTAAACGTCTTTCTACATTACCCTTAAAGCTATGTTCAAACTGTAAAGAAGTCAGTAATCTGCCAATGGAAACGTCACATCCTCATTCTGACACAGTGCACCCTTATACACATATTAAAAAAGTAGCAGTTCTAGTGATTGGGCCACTGAGGGAATCAAATAGCATAAACCTCCAGGCATCCCCAAAACCTGGCCCAGTCTGCAAATGATGAGGTGTCACACCCCCTGTTATTATATAACAGTATTAGTGACACTGACCAAGACATCTTAACCATTCCAGTGAGGATAATATGGCAGGTGGATTGATTGGTGTGTAATAGTAAGTAACTAAATCGCATCTGGACATTGCAGCAATGCGAATTTTGACCATACTGTGCCCTTTTTCATCAGTAAGAGCTATAAAGGTTTAAAATACACGGCTAATTTTAATCCCTATGAGAGGCCTAGTGACGCTGGCCACGGAAAGCATCCAAGGAAGGAAGTAAAACGCAAAGCAAGTCTTCCACAGAATCCACTGAACTTGCCACCATGCAACACAGGTTATCTAAAGGGCTGGTGTCGAGAGGAAGGGGACAGTCTCCTTACAGTGGTGCCCAGCCATAGGACAAGGCAACAGACACAAATGAGAACACAGAAAGTTCCACCTAAACATAAGAAGAAACTTGTTTACTGTGAGCATGACAAAAGCAGTGGAACAGCCTGCCCAGAGAAGTTGTGGAGTCTCTTTCTTTGGAGGTATTCAAAACCCACCTGGACAAGGTCCTGTGCAACCTGCACTCAGTGAATCTGCTTTGGCAGGGCAGTTGGACTAGATGATCTCCAGAGGTCCCTTCCAAACTCTACCACTCTGTGATTACAATAAATAAATTAAAACTAATAAATCTACATAAATCTAATAAATCTACAGCCATTCCATTTCACAAAGTTAAAACGTATTCTGAAATTCTGAAATCTCACTTGCTTCATTGTTTCAACTACAGTAAACTCAATCCCTTTTTACCATTGGTGAGACCTAACAGGATTGACTGCTCCAGTCAAATCAAACCCAAATGCCAGTATCAGTACGATAACCCGAGATGCAAGCTACAGGCTTGTATCTCTCAGGAGCAAAGCAAACCAGCATACTCGAGAACAACGAAGTCTACCATGAACACTGCCATTTCAGTTATAAAAATTTAGAATAGCAAATGCTCCTAGGCCCGGGTTAAAAGCAAAATTAGTATAACAGTAGATAAAAATATATTTTATCCACTATAATGGTTCATAATAAAATTAATCTAACAAATTACTTGAGCACTATAAAAATGTAAGTTGTCTTTTATTAAAAGTCTTTCCTTGTCTCGCAATTTGTATCACATGAGAACTGTCTTCTGTCTCTAACTTAAAATTCTATAAAGAAAACTCCCTTAACAAACAAAACTGGAAGTCAACAACATATTTCTTACAGATTCAAAAGCAAAGGAAACTACTACTACAGTGAAATGAGCTGTCCATATGCCGTTTTCCAACTTCAGGAGAAATTCTGCATGAGTTTTCTTTATAGTTTCTGAACTATTGGATAATTTTCTCAAGTATCAGTGATTTTAGCAATTTCACTCTAGTGGAGAAAGTTTACCCACGTATTAAAATTTCTGTTCAGCACTTAGGAAAACTACAGAGTGCCAGAAAAAAAACCTGTCTACAAAGAACAGATTTGTGTAACCTTTCCAAGCCGCAAAATGTAGATGTTTAGGAGCTGCATCTCCCCCTCTCCCTCCATCCCCAACATTTTAACGAAGCCTTAAACATGGCATAATTAAAAAACGCTCTTCCCAGCTGTTGCCATAGGGATAGTGAATTCTTAAAAGAATATGCAAAGCACAAATTTCTACTGTAACACCGCCTTACATTTCTCAATTCGATCTGTAACTGTTCAGCTTTAATATTACGTGATAGTACATAACACTTAATAAAAGTGTTTAGAGTACTAGTTTGTTTCAAAACACACGATTTCTCACTGTCACTATATTACAATGCTCGTCCCAGACTGATATTTGGAAATTGAATTCGAAAGAAGGAGTTCCAAATACTAATTACCAAATGGAATCAAATAAACTGTTTTATAGCCACAGGTGAGGTTAGATATTTATCAACTTAAAGAGAGTAATGTGAAACATTGTAGCAACTTTTAAACCTCCTAAACACACAGTAATAGTCAAATATTATTGAAGGAAGCCCACCTTAGCTGAATAGGACCTGAATACAAAGCGTAATAACAGTTTTAAATTCCTCTTCACTGTATATCATATGGAGCAATATGCACACTTACAAATTTTAAAAGCGAAGCAAAAAAAAAAAAATCCAATTCTTTAATTATTCCACGTAAGGGAGAATACTTGCCTTCCTCCTCCCGGACCCATTTATAGCATGAGAGCGAAAACTGAAGTAAACTGACACTGAAACCAAGAGAATTACCTCCTGAAATCTTAAATCTCTTCTTCAGAGCTTTTAGCTTCTTTCTGTATCTATTCAGGAACTGTGAACTTCATTTCTTGTAAGACTTCTTGTTGCCCTCACTCTCAAAAATAATGATTGCTGTTAACCTTTAATCACCTGCAGGAATATCGATACGGTTATAGATGGAAGAAACTATTTCAACATTACATGTATTTCAAGTAGACAGAAAAAATACATAGAGGTTGCCATGATTTTATAGTTCTTCCATTTTCTAATGATCCATAGTAGTTCAAAACATTTTTTTATGTAAAGAACAATCATTTTTATATAGAATTGACAGACATTCCATATAAGAATGTATGTTAACAGCACAGAAGCATCAAAGCAAATTCCACAACTATCCTTTTCTCCATTCTACAATCCAAAACTGTACTGATGAAAGCTGCATCTGTGAGAGGAATATTTTGCCAGCATAGTATAACCGTACCAGAAAAACACCTAGAATACACAGATTAAGCCATAGGCTATAGTTTCACAACACTTCTCCCACTGCAGCACCAGCTTAAGCAGTCCTCATGCCTCAGCTGTACTGGCACAACTATTTGTGCAGCTGAGCAGTGAGGCCAGTCAGGGAATCGATCCAGGTTAAAAATAATATTTTGCTGATGGTAAATTCCACAACCTGCTTTGCTGCACAGCCACCTGGAACATTAACTAGTTATACTAGTGCAACTGAGGGACAAGGCAGGACTAAAGAAGCTAAGGTCAGGGCAGCTCATGCCAGTACTGACATGGCAAGAAACGCTCATGAAAGAATACCCTTGGTCTTTAAATGTTTTGGCATTCCCTGATTAAGTACATTATTCAAATAGCACAGAACAAAACAGAATGCTACCTCACAAATGTGTGGGGAAAAATGTGGCACAGGAGGCTTCTACCTATTTTTAAGGAAATACTATACAAGGGCTATACAAACTTCTCTTTGAAACTTTTTAAAAATAGAAGTCACAAATGGACCTACTTCCAATTACCCGCCCCCTCCATTTCCCTGTTTTTAACAAGTGTATTATATCATTTATTTTTTCTTTCACTAGCTCACACATAAAACCTGGTATTGGGTCCCTGGGCAATGGAAAAGGCAGGGCAAATACACCGTAACCTAGGACAGTAACATCTGTTTATACCACATTTATAAATAAGCACACTTTTGGTGCTACGATAAAGTAACGAGACTAAAAATACAACTCATCATACAATACTTGCTACCCTGTTTGTACAAGGGCTACAACCCTACCTCCTTAGATTTTAACCTTCAGCAACAATAGCACAAGCCTTTCTCTCAGTGACCTGCTTTACTCCCAAGTTTTTCAGTCCAAAGGAACTACTGGATAAACATGTCTACAAGGCCTCGAAAAGGTATGAGCCCTTGCTCTTGCTGGTTGTGCTCTACTGATATAATGCTTTCTGCTCTTGGGGACAAGAGCTATTGACCTACGAACTGCTCAACTTTATCACTCCATGGCTAAGGCTTCCAGTCAGCAGTTGGTTTATACCACACTGGCATAGTGTGCAAGACACAGGAAGCACACACCTGTGTCTCAACCACGTTCAAAAGCACCATTTCTGGCATATCATAATCTTCATCTTTCCGGTAATAGCACAGTTTTTTAAAGGATTGCAATTAATACTCATAAGCAAACATATGTTTTTACTTTTATTTAAAAGAAAAACACCTAATTTTGGCAACAGTCTATTATTTAAGTTCATATCTTATTCACACATACATGCTTCACACTTAGGAAAGTTTCCATACACATCTCAGAAAAGTTAATAAATCAAATGTATCTTGTCAAATGTTTAAATTGAAAATATATCAAACAGCTAGGTCTGACTTCTATAGCTTCTACGATGTTGGTTTTTTTTCTAATGTATTGCTTCAAAGCATTCATGAGACATTTTAATGCTATAAACTTAAGAGAATAGGTTTTTTTTTGTATCTGTTAACTTCAGACATTTATCATCAGATTTAATTCAAACTACAGTTTAGAATGTCAAGGGAGGAATACTGTAATTAAACAATGAGTCTTACAAAAATTATTCTCAATTAGCATTAATGCCAAGAATAAACTGCATTCTTTCCAGCTATCACTAGGCAGAGGGTACATCTCAGAGATGGATCATGAGCAACAGATCTTGTTTAGTATTTTGATCTTTTATTAAACTTCCAATGGATATTACAATATAACAAACCAGTAACAATATGTGAAAATCTGTTGACTCAGGAGTTGTTTGGTTTTGTTGTGGTTTTTTCGGGTTTTTGTTTGTTGTTTTTTTTTTTAAAAAACCACAAGCAGAAATTAATTTAGTGTGAAACACTGGTACAGGTTTAATTCAGGTTATCTTGAACACGTGTCATCACAGATACTTATCCTCCCAGGAGCTACGGTTGTACAAATCCAAATCTATTCAAATAAAAATACTAGCCAGAAACACGCACTTCAGCAATTAAGAGGCACAAAAATAATGATAAGCAGTGTATCAGCCTGTAGTGTAACTCTGCAGTAGTCTGTATTATAAAGGAAATATCACACTCAAATCCAGAGCAGAAACCATCCTACTGGCCCGGGTCTGAAGACACTTCTTCAGAGGTCAGGTTTCACTACATTATTCTGTTACAGTGTGAATTCTGATAAACTCATAGTTCAACTAAACTGTAGTCTGTGGGAACCTATGAACATACAACTTTATTTAGGTACTTGTTCCAGCACCTTATCGCAGTTGTGTGAGACCATGTAACAGTCATGAATTTTGATGTGCCCAAATACATCATCCCACAATTACCTGTTTATGCACAAAAAGCAAAACGCATTATTAAAAAAAAGTGCATTTCCTCGCATGTAAGTCTTACATCATTCTGGTAACATAGATGCACCTAAATTAATCCACCTTCTCAGAAGTTGAGCAAACAGCAGCCTGCTGTCACTTAGAGGGGTCCTGTTCTAAATACTACTGCAGAGCAACTTGATAAGGGTCCTCAAGTTAAGTGTCCTGCACCACAATAACTTTTGCAGACAGAGTCCTGAGAAATCTTTGAACAGGACATAATTTATTAAAAGCTATCAAGTTATCTTGGGTGAATTTTCTTCATGTGTCTATCATATACCTGTCCTAATTTTTCTGTCCCCTCACATCTCCAATTCAACCCAGTTCAACAGGTTGCTGCTGCCACCTACCGGAACAAGTCTTGCTCTCCTTTCCCCTCCATGGTAACTTCTCTCTGGCTCTTCTGCTCACTGGACACTCCAAAGAGGCAATTCCATTTGCTAGTACAGCAGAAAATAACTTTTTGGAGGATGATGAGGAGCCTCAATTAGTCTTTAGGAAACTGAGCTGGCTAGAAGAGGGACCTCAGAAGTGTCAGTACAAGCCCACACATAGGGTGGGAGTATAGCTTGGGGATATATTTCCCTTCTCACCACGAGGTGACTGTTAAGATTGTCACTCTTATTTCCAGTTACAGGAACAAGCAGAACGACTGCTAAACTCTGGAATTACCAGTCAAATAGCATGTTGCTAGTTATAAATAAAGTGACCAGTGCTACTGCTATCATCAACAAATATTTAACCACACCAACATTGCTTACAGAAACCATAAAAAGTTGCTTTCTCAAGCCTACCACCTCCACATACACATTTAAAGACACTTGAGCCTTTCAAAATAAATCTTAGCTGACTTTCGGTGCCTTCTATAGCTCTTGGTCTTGCATATTTTTATCGTTAAAATATAGTTTGAAGTACCGAATTAAAATGAAGATCATACATATTTGATTCCAAGCTTTCAATTAATCTCCAGAGTTAAGACAAACTACTCTTTCGTTAGTAATCAGGTCAGTACCCTTCAGTCTGGTAAGAGAAAAGAAAGTAATCTCCAAACACCAATTCATATTTCCAGGACTCTCCTAAAAATGTGAATTACGTCCCCTAAAATCGTCAGTCCAAGTGTCAGATATTCCATAAACGCATCTACAGAACAATTCTACCCCAGCATGAAAAGAAAAATAAAAAAACCCAATCTGTTGTTGACATCATGAAGCAAGAACAAAGCATACCAAGGTAAGGGAGCCGTACAGTTATCTGGTAATTCACAAAAGTAAGTTTCAAGCTTGGTACCAAATGTGTAATGGTGACACTTGCTCAGATCCGTATTTTATCACTCAGTTGTGAAAACTCTTCAGAAGACCAAATCTTCAACTGGATAGTTTACAACTGTAACATTACAACAACTTAAATTTTACATCAATTATAGTCATTATCAGCATGAAGCTGACTCAAAGTGTTCGCAATTCCAATTTTAGAAACAAGAAATGGTCATCAAAAAAACTGCCTCAAACACATAAAAATGAGTTTTACTTTTCTGAAACACTTCAGGCAAGAAAGAAAGAAGTGAAGAATTCTTATTAGCATAATTTCCTTTTCTCTCTCTCACTTTGTTTCGTTCAAAAGAAGTAGCAGTTACACCCTTTAATGATGAAGCACTAGAGGCTAAGTTTTGCAAAATTCTGAAGTCTATGGGAAGAGGTTCCCCAGAGTCTCTGCCTGACAGCATGGAAGGCAAAAGAATAAAACCAGTCTACAAGGTTTGGACTCTGAGCAGTTATAAACTCAGCACAGACTTTCAGTTTCACATCTGGCAGTAATGCCTTTCCACATATCTGACAATCTTATCTTACTGAAGGACTTGGAAGGGAAGGAACTTGTATTACTCTTGCAGCCCTGCCCTCATTTCTCCCCTGTTTTCCCCTTTCATTTCTGTATCACCCAGAGTTGATCCGTTCCAAAGACTGAAAAATAAATAAATAGAACCATTCAAAAATAATCTAGAAAATCCTGAAATCTTGTGAGGTTTGAGTTGTGGTTTAAGTTTTTGTATTGGGGTTTTTTTTGTTGTTTGGTTGGGTTTTTTGTTTTGTTGGGGTTTTTTTGTTGGTTTTGGGGGATTTTTTTGTTTTGTTTTCTTGTTGGTAGTGTCTTTTGTTATCGTTGCTTGCTGGTTTTTTTAAGTATTATCCCCCAAAATATTTAACCTTGATTTTTTTATATGTGCAGGCTATGTTCTACAATCTGAAAGGACAGAAACTCGTGTTTTGAGAACATTCAAACTCTCAGTTTGGGAGCCGAGTCTCAAAGAACACCAAGTATCATGGAGCTCACTGAAAACCCACTAGAGTTTGCACAATGCTTCTTTTGCTACTTGGTCCTGTCATCTCTTCATGCACATCCTACCAGTAAACAAAAAATATATTCAGAAATCGTAGAACAAATATATTCGGAAACCAACACTTCCATTACCCTGCATCCCTTTTTCTCCACTCTCGTCGGTTAAAGAGCAACCACAACAACTAAATTTCCCTTTCCAATCGTAACAGAAATTCCACTTGCTACAATCAGCAAGACACAAACAGCTACAGATGTAGTTTGAAACACATCTGTCATTACAGGCTAGAAGAAAAGGTTAAAAACAGGTATTTAAAAAAAAAAAGCACAGTACAGATTCCCTTGCAAGACAGAAAAATGAACAGAGGAGAAAGGTCCTGAGAAACAACCACTAAAGAGAAAAAAGGTCACACAGAAGACACTCAGTTTGAACTGTAGACTTTTAGAGCAGGATGGGTGAATTAACGCCTACTCTCTAGAGTATTCCTTTAACTTAAGTGTTATTGATACAAATCTTACCAAGTACCATTTACAACTATAAGGTCTCCAATATAGAAGTCCACGTGCCTGCAACGACTTACCGATCCAGTTCTTGAAAACTGCATCTGATCTTGGAAGATAATTTTACTGGCTTCTCTGCCAAAACTCTTATCTACTTCAAAACACAAGACTCCAGCATGATTTTAAGACTCAAAATTCAGTCTCTCCTCCTCTAATTCCAACAGTCTTCAGCATTTTAAATTTCATTCTCTCAGTCCAAGAAAGAGGTGACTGAGCTACAAAAAGAAAACTGCCTCAGCTACCTACACAAAGTTGGATGATTTATTTAATATGTAGGAACAACAACAACAACAAAGAGTCTTCTTATTTTTCATCAAAGAAATAAAAAAAAAAAATTAAACAAACATGATTGTAACTGAGAATAGAGGAGTAAAAGTCTCAAAACATACTATCAGAGAAGACCTCCCCCCCTACACACACACACTGTTCTACAGCATGATGTCCCTGACTTGCTATTTGCTCAAATACTAATAAAAGCAAATGTATGTTTTCCACACATGAAATTAAAGGTAAAAATAGACAATGCATACGGAACAACTGAATAATTTAAATTATGTTACCATGACATTTAGGTAATTATATTGCAAACACCTGAAAACTATAATCATGGCCCCTTAACAGAGAAAAGATACTTAAAACATCACTATCCCTAACTGCTGAAGAAATGGAAGAAATTAAACTCTCCCTTATGAACATCTGTGATCACCAGTCGTCTTTTTTTTTAAAAAAATAAAAAATACTGGTGACAAAAAACTACCAATTCCTTTCCTTCATTGAAAAGGCAAAGAAAGAATCTTGAATCAGAACTGTCATGAGATCTGAATCTAACCATATGAGACTAAAAGAATCATTTAAGCCTAATTGAAAACTAGTTTGTTCAGAATATCCAGGCACAAAATTTGCTTCTCCAGCTTTTCAAAGGATGTAGTCTCTGTCCCTCCTCTTTACATCTTTCAAATACAGTATGTTTCTTCCTACTCATGAAGAGCTTCAACTAAAATGTTTTGTTACAGACAGTACCACTTTGAAACACTCATACCGCTTCAATCCAGACAATAAACAGTGTATCAAAATGTTTCAAACATCAATTAAAGTCTACCATGCAAAATTATTTTACATGTCACAGTCTAAATCTTTATTAAACTGAAAAGTAGAAGTCAGATAAAAGTATTTCTTTTTGAAATATAAAGAGGTTTTTTTGAGGTAGAAAATGCCGATAAAGCAATGTCATAGATTTCTCATTTCAATGAAGTAAAAGCAGATTTGTTCTAATGGGGGAAATATTTATTGGTTACCTTAAGGATTTGGGGAAAATTTCCATGCAAGTGTTTATTCAAAGAGGTAATATTTTGATAACAGCAGGCTTAAAGGTATACTGTTAACAACCAAACACATGATGAAAAGGTGTGTTCAAAGATCAAATAGAACATATCTTCAGTTTTATGCACTGATGTACTTTACTCCTACTTTCCTCAAAAAATGACTACAATCGTTAAAGAAAAATTCTTAAGCTTTCCTTACTAGGCTTATAATAAAACTTAAACTCTTTGTTTACCATTTTGACGCACTGAAAAGTGTTTCCAATTACACTTGGAACTGGCATAGCTGGACAAGCCTCGAGGCACTATCAGACCCAACTCTCCTCTTCTCCTCAGCCATGACCAGTGATTTCTTGCCTTGCAGTCTCCAAAATGGTTAAGTCTCTTTAGGGTTAACTCCTATTCCATAGCAATTTTGTCAGCGGAGAGGTGGGTAGGTGGAAGGAGGCTAATGAGCAAAGAAAAAGAAAATCCACCCAATTGCTTGAAAGCACACTGACCATTTTCAAAACATTTCCACCTTTTGTAATAATGTAATGACAGTATGGCCTACCACTTCTGATTAGTGAAAGAGTAAAATGTGTGACCACTTAGGTACTGATGAGACAGTCTCACATCCCACCTCCCACAGAAACAGATGCAAGCGAATAAAAAGTCTAAAGCAACTGGGCCAAGTGAGCATGAAGCCTGATAACTAAGCAGCAAAGCACCATAAGCTCCAGCTTCCTGCCTGTTCTATAATGATAAACTGAGTGACTATAGGGCAATTTCTACTCCCCTCCCATTTACCCTGGGTGACTCACCTTGAGAACCATCTCAGTTTCTTTCATGAACTTTGAGGCTTAATTTCCCAGCAACCATCATGCTATTCTGTCCAGGTCAAGGAGCACAAAGAACTGCATCACACACATACACACACACTTCTACTTCTGGGCTAGATGAGTATTTTCTTTTCCATTTTTCCCCCTCTTTATAAAACTCGGACAATTTCCTTAATTGATAGGAGAGATGTCACTGCTAAATCCAGCATTTGGGTAAACAGCCACAGAAAGCCAGACTCTAGCAAAAAATAAATCAAAAAATAAATTCCTTTTTCATCTTTATCCAGGACTTGACTTGTTCACTAATGTAGAGTTTACTCATAATGTTTCAATGACAGTAAGGCTGGGTATTTCAGCCACTCAAAGTGCAGTTCAAAACAACTCAATACTGCCACTGTCATTCCTCCTGCTCCCAGGCATGCATTCCTCCTCTCCCTCCTGTGATCTAAGCCAATGCTGACACTCATCTGATTCTGCATCAAGCCAGTTCATGGAGCAAAACCGGAGGCGGGGTGGCGTATGACACAACGCACAACCACTAAGACGCATGACATGACGTAGCATTAATTTTCTGCTAGTTTAGCTTTGAGTCAAATGAATGCTGGCGTGAACACAGGGAAAGAAGCAGAGCCAACTTACACTGATTTACAAATCACACCCTTACTTTTTCTTGAGGGCAATCTTTGAGGAAAGGGAAAAAAACCCAAGGTTGTACTCAACACTGAAAAAGACTTTTCTGATTTTACAGTACCCAAGCATTAGAATAAATATTTGGGAAGTTAAAAACATCTAGTTCAATCACAACAGGCTGTCTCTGGCAGCTGTTGCAAACAACAATATGGGTCTGCACGGTAAGAGAAAGGAAGAGACATACAAGTTCTACAGAAGCAACCTGGACATCCATAAATCTATGGGTCCAGATGGGATGCACCCGCGGGTGTTGAAGGAGCTGACTGAAGTCATTGCTAGACCACTCTCCATCATCTTTACTAAGTCGTGGGAAACAAGAGAGGTGCCTGAGGACTGGAAGAAGGCCAATGTCACTCCAGTCTTCAAAAAGGGCAAGAAGGAGGACCCGGGTAACTACAGACCGGTCAGC
>VWZK01019374.1:0-10832 GCA_013396935.1 Baryphthengus martii | reverse complement strand
TTTTTTTTTTGGGGGGGGGGGCATCGTCACAGAGGGCAAGGGAGAGAAAGTGCAGAAATAAACCATTGTTTAAAAAGCCAGAAATCAGGATAGCACTATCATCCAGAAGCAAAAATAGAAAAGGGTTCTCTCTGAAACTAACATATATATATAAAAGTATGAAATCTAAAAAATCCGTTTAATTATAAAACTACCAATATTTTGTAAATATTAACACATGTCAAAAGTACAAAAAAAAAAGCAATGTTTAACTAATTAATAAAATGTCAAACTCATGGAGGAAAAGTAACTCTTCGAGTTTGGATAGCTCTTCAGAACTTAGATGTACTAATACGTAAGAGGCCTGTTAATAGAAGTAGACTGACTTTTGAAAGATGAACAAGGTAATGACGATAAGGTGGGAAAGGATTCATAACTATTATACATATCCTCCTATTTCAGAAGAATTAAAATTTTCACCCGTTGCAATTTTCTAGTGCTTGTTCTGAAAAAATACTAAGTCATGAGTTACAGGTAGACATAATTTAAAAACGCAGATGTAGACTTTTCACAGAAGGTGGCAAGAACAAAGGTATGAAAAAACTCTCACGCTTCAATTTTGTGATAAAAGAATATCTTTTTTCCCCATAAATGAATAGCAAAGTAAGTAGTATATATAGTTTCATGCTCATAATCGGTTGTATATAAAGTAGTATATATAGTTTCATGTTCACAATAGGTTCAGAAAGGATGACAATGCAGTAACAATAAATTCTTAAATTCAGAAGGCAAATAAATCTGCACTACTAGACTTCTTTCAAATCAATTTCAAATCCTAGCTAATATATGTTCATGAGAAAACGAAGCTATCAGAGCTAGAGCAGCTGCACCGCAATAGTAAAACATGAAATGAGAAAACGCTTTTGAAATCAGCGAATTTTGACAGTCTGAAGAGTCACTGTTGGCATTCTGCAACATTCATTGACATGACAGTATGAGGTGATGACTTGCCGTAATCACATACCAGCAGCAACCTGAAGTCATGAAAGTTGAAATACTGTTTTGCTCTAAGACTCCTAAAAGTTTCAAACCAGAAGGCAACTGTTTAACGAACAAGACCCCATACTTGTACAACTGTGAATATTTCTCTAGCTAAAGTATTTTTTTCAATATGAACTACCATCATGTCGAATCAGCTTGCAGGTCTGAAGATCTCACGTACATTGGCAAGTATTTCCCCACTCATTGATGGGGAGTGGAAAAAACATTCCAGAGAGTTGCCATTGGCTCTACACTGAAGAAACACAAGCTACAGTTTGGCCTGTTCTTTTGGCCAGTTTTAACAGGAAGGAAGCGTGTAGCTCCATCAGCTCTGCTAACATCATTAGATGGTACTTTGACTTTAAGGTACTCTGTCACAGGGAATTTACTTGAAATTAAAATACAGAAAATTAAGCAAAACCGGTATAATAAACACAATTGAGAAACAAAAAAGAAGTAATGTCAAACTTCAGCACACAGATAAGGCTTAAACACTTGTGTGTTCTACAGTATTTTGTACACAGGACATTTAGATAAAGCTTTAGCTTGAAAAAGTTTTTAATATCTGCCAGCCTAGAATCTGAACACGCAGGTCAGATTGACACCTACAGTTATATTTCAAAGTTCATCCAAAACCTGCAATTTAAAGAAGGATGACACATTACTTTTATTTTACTCATCCTTAAACGAAGTTTTATATTCACTAATGTGGCTGAGTAGGAGATTATAGATTCACCAGTTTCATAACCATGAAAGGTTACAAAAGACTCTAACTCTAGGCCAGCTCAAATAATACTTCAAATAATACTCCTCTGTAGTACACAGGTGAAACGGGAATATCTTTATAAAACACCTTTTTTGCCGTTGTCCTGGTTTGAGTGAGAACAGAACATTTTAACTGTATCTTCAAAGTATTGACTAGTGCTGCATCTGTTTTCTAAGTGATTCACTCCAGCTTTCTCTCTTTCCACAGTTTATATACCCCATTGTAGTTATGCGCATCTATTAGCCATACTTTCACCAATTTCACTGGGACCTGAATTTCCTACTCCATTGCAAAACTGCACTCCAACATTTAAAGACTAAACACCTTAGAAAAACCTAGCCATTCTTACTGACAAAGAGAAGACTGCTAGGATTCTTACAGGAGCCATCACTTAAAGCTCACTAATTGACACGTGCCTGTTGAAAGCATTTAATACTCCTTGATTATCTCCAGATAACAGCAGAAAGATTACTTACCATCTTCCACCCAGGTAAGCCACAGGTGAAGATGTCACATAGTGGCAGAAGCCACACACATGGGTTCTGTGGTAACATCAGTTCAATTAGTTCCTGTCCTACTTTCCGAAGGGCTAGCTTTTAATTTGTATCATTTCAGCAGCTCATTTGGTGACCCTGTAAACAGCTGCAGTGCCACAGTGGACAGAGACGAAATCGAACTGGTCTTCCTGCTTGTTTATGGTAGCACTGCTCTTAGGCCTACAGTTTTATGAGAGGCTTTCTTCATCAACAATACCAGTTTAATAAACTCTTATCTCTACTACTTCTTTGTGAGACCTCAGTTTTGCAGAAAGACCTAGTTGGGGGGATCATACCGTAAACCACATTGGCGAACTAAGGCGAAAGGATGGCAAATCCATAGAGCATCACTGCTGTGGCACAAAACATCCCCCTCAATGTGAAGTTAGAGGAAACTACTCAAATGATCTAACAGCTCCTCAGCATCAAGGGTTTTTTCTCACTCCATGAGATCACCTAAGGCAGTTCAATAATCCACATTTTCTGGTTAGTTTTCTAACCCCAAGTATACAGACTGATGTGGCTCACAGACAGATGATACAAGTACCGGAGACCAGCTGCTTGTGTCAGTGAAAGAAACCTTCCCTGTTCAGCCACAGCAAACTATCAGACTGCCCCCCATGCACACAAATGCGTGCATTCTTCTAGCTTTTGCTTTAAACCTGCTAAGGCAAAGCCATTTTGTCACATTTCTCCAGGAGTATTTCATTTACATAGAAAATACTGACAAAAGAGTTAAAGTATTCATTTCATGCCAGCAAGGGCGTATTTTGTATCAATAAAACTAAAACTACTCCCTCAAGTCAAAGTTGAAGATCTTTCACAAAAATGACACCAATTTGCACGTGTAACTGCAGCTACACTAGCAACCTCTGCATGTATACAACTATTTTATGGAAGGATGACACTTTCATGCATGCAAGATGCAGCCACGTTGGTACCATTCGCAGGTTTGACAAGACTTACATCACCAGAAGAGCGAAGATAACAGATTATCATATTGATTTTTTTTCCCCCCCCTCCGCAGTATGGGTATGAAAGCACTACTGAGAGAACTGATACGTTCCTTTCAGTCTGGAAACCACAGGGGTTTTCATCCCCATGGCAGGGGGGAAAAAGAAACAAATAGTGGGTATTTTCTCTGAACCTCACTGCTTAACACATCACCTGCTAGAAACAAGAGGCTGGAGAGAATGGAAATTTCCACAACCTGAATGACTGTTCTCTCCCATTGCTTACAGTTTATTTTATTCTCCTTCACCAGATAATGTGGAAGAGGAATCCAGAAAGTGTTGTACCTTAGGCCTGGGAAAGGAAGGTCAAAATGTGCTTCTTATAGAGGAGCAGGAAACAGCTCTTTACCAACCCATTTTACACATACATTCATGCTAAATCCTAATTCAGATACATAGCAAATTATATTGCTTAAAAATTTGCTAGTGGTCAAATTTCTCCAACTAATTTTACACAAAAAAATGTTCTCGTTCTGACTGAAGTCCTGAGCATAGGCATCACAAATGCAATCCACTGTCACGACCTTCAGAAGAATTACCAGCTTTGATACACCTATCTCTACCCTAAACAGCTACCAATGAATACAAGCTGGTCTAACTCAAGCATAATTCTTGTATGAATCATTCAGACAAATCTTAAAAAGTCATGTGTTCAAACAGCCAAATGAATTACAGTTATTAAAGACATCTTTAATTATTTTTTGAAAGATTGGCACAGTTTAAAATGACTGAAGAACTGACAGGCACAAAAGATGAAAGATAACACAAATACTTTGTTACACATCTTTATCTAATCCAATATATGCAACTTGGTAAACAAATTATTATTTACGGAACTATAAACTCTTCTAAGACTGACTTATTTAATAAATATTTATATGGTGACTTGCACTAATCCAAGTCAAGCTCTCTAGCCAATACAAAAGCATAAATAAAATATAATAATCTGTTACTGGCAATTATTCCAGCAAGGTAGTTTAAAAAACAGTTTCACACACAGACAAAAAAAAAATAAAAAAAAAATCTTATCCCCATTTACCAAAGACAAGACCAATATTTTTTTTAAAAATGGAAGAAGTCCCCAAAATTTTTAACTGAAGCAGCTTCATAAGCCAATGTGAAACATAATGCTTTGTGCTTATCAACCTAAAATGCCTTTTTAAGCATGCTTTTGCAGAGCCCCTGGAGATTCTCTGTTCCCAGGCTTAAACTTGTTAGATTAAAAAAAGCTAAGATAGATAACCTACCATTCTCTTCCAAAAAACTAAGTTTGGTCCAACAAATGGAAAGCAGCAGTTTGAACCAGTTCAATGAACTGAAAGAAATCCAAGTAGGGACTCACGACTTTTTGTCTCATTCTCTCAGGAAAGCCTAAATGGAGCAGGGGTAAACTTAGGAACAGATACTCTGAAGAGAAAACAGAATAAGAAAGAAATTGCAGGTGCTGAACTGGTCTCTTAAGAAGGAATAAATGTTTCCAAGAAGAAAAACTAGAATAAAAAAGAATGCCAAAGAGAAGAATAAACAAGAGGGTATGAATGTTTCAATTGTAAAGTATGTATCATATGCCAACTGGAAAAGAGAAAAGGATAGGGAAGAAAGGATATGAATGAACAGATCTCTTCTACAGCTCACCTACAAGTATGATAGGATATCAGTAAAAAAGGTGGTTGGAGGAGATAAATTCCACATGGGACATTTTTAAAGAGTCAAGAAAAAATAAGCAGAAAAAAAATACGAGTGTTGTAAAAAGATGTAGCACAGCATAGACACAGGAGGTAGAGACTTTTCTTAAGGGTTTAAACACAACATGAACTGACAAAGGATACAATTACATGCCATAATTTACAACTTCATTTTTTTCAAATGTGTGCTTCTTCCTCCTCCCATGTATATGAAACAGGATTGGGTTTTTTTTGGTTTTTTTTGTTTTGGTTTTGTTTTTTTTTTTACACCTGGGGAAAGTAGCCTTAGTACTTACGTAAGAAAATATTTTCCTGCCTTTCTAATCTTCAGGACAAATTAGAAGTCATTGAATCGATAGCCATCCCCCAAACAGCTTCAGGACAGAAGATGATTTATCTGGATGTACATACTAGTCATAGCTTCTGAGGCACTGGACCAGTAACAAATACTAATGTCTTCTGGGGTGGTTAGATTCTAAAGCTTACTGGATTTTTTTTTCCAGTTAGTTTACCCTACTGAAAAAGTTAGACATTTAGAGAATATATTAACAAACAGATGGATCAACAAGTGAGACTTTTTCCACACATACAATGCAGTCTCCTTTTAAAAATGCATTTTTGAATGCCCTAGCTTTGACAGCCTCTAAAAATTTTCCTAATTACTCCCTAAATATATTTATGCTTGATCTATCTACAAGACACCTATGAAAATATTTGATAATAGCAAAGTATCTTCTTTGATGATGATGCAATGAAGATATGATGCAGCAAATAAGACTAAAAAGTCTGATGTTAAGAGCATTTATATGTCTGCATTTCTCATCCATTTTTACTAGCATTATCTACAAAATAGGGATATACCAGATAACTACTTATTTCAAGCTCCACAAAATCTATAGTCTGTAATAATAAGCAAATAATTTCAGGCTTATTAAAACAACTTGATACTACCATGGCTCATCTTCACAGATAAAGCTATTAGATCTCGGTGTATATGCAATGCAACAGCCCACAGAGGCATCACTGACTTGCACTATTAGCATTAGACAAACTTCCAAGCCATGTTATCTAAAGAAACTATACCTATATATGATATAGCAATAAAATAACTCTTTTGAAAATGTATTTTGAGAATAACATATATTTCTTATGCAGCTTAAGTAACTCCTCCCTTGCTCATGCACAGTCTTGCCCCGTGCTGCTACACTCACTGTGTCAGTCTAGGTGTTAGGGCAATCACGTGGAATCAGACCCACGCAAACGCATTCGCAGGCACAGCAGAAGCGGCTCTGTATGCATGGAAGCAACAATACCACCCAACGCCTAACAGCCACCTCACCTAACAGTCTCCATCACCACAGCCAAAAGCATGCTGCTGTTACAACACAATCTTAGCAGCCCAGCAGTCTGCTCACCTATCTTACATATCTCAGCTACCCCTCCTTTTTTTTTTTTCCTGTAGTCTTCATCTTCCTAAGAAACTCTTGTAACACCATTTTTGTTTAGTAAACCAAAACTGGCGGGTGCTGCTAACCTTTCTCTCAAAGACAGTGTCTCATAAATAGAAGAACTAACACAGCCCCGTTTGCCAGAGATCTGCATTCTTCGCCATGCCCCCAGTTTTCCAAGTAGTCACATTGTACCTCTAGCCCACAAGCCTATTATCCTAACCCTCTCTTCCAAGCACTAACTACAATATACTTAACCTTTCATGCCCTTTCACTACTGACTGAAGAAGAGTGCTGCACTTTCTAATTAGTTCTTACCCCACAGACAACTGCTTGCTGGCCAACTGGCAGGCTAAATACAGGTTGCCTGCTAAATTCATGCAAAACTCTCCCCTAAAGAGATATCTTAACGAAGACACCGATTTTAACAGAGCTTGCTAAACTTTATTAATGTAAAATCTTTGAGACCTTGCCCCTTGGCCAACTCCTTTGTTGAAAATGACTGATAAGCTCAAAATTTTGTGAGATACAGGATTAAAGAAAAAATAATTGCTCAAGATTTGTGTCTTTAGAAAGGTGAATTAAAGATGGCTTATACACTACACAAATATATAAAAACCATCAGCAATTTCATTTCTTTAAATAAAAAAATAACACAGAAAATAGGTGCATCTCAACATCGGATTCATGTCAGAAGTGTTGATTCTCAACTCCCAAACTGCAAAAATTTGTTTTCTAGCATGTCTAATCAGCTACGGTTTCTTAAAGAAACTGCATTTCAATTTTCTGTTTCTCTTTTAAGAACTATTTGCAACCTTCAACCATTTTCAAGCACATTTTAAAGGAGGTATAAAAGTCTCAAAGACAAAAAAAGGCTTCTAAAAGCTTTGTGAAAACTGGCAGGCTCGTAGAAAAAAGAAACTAGAATTCACATCTTCAGTGAGGGGAAAAGCAGGTGGAGCTTTGCCTTCTCCACTGGCAGACCCAGCAGACCAACAAGCCAGCATGCACATAGCATTCAGTGTTTATCTAAATGAACAAAATCATCAAGCAGGGAACATATATAGTGACTTTGTCCTGGTCTTTGTAAACTTTACCAAGTCTAACAATACCATGACTAAGAAATGCAGAGTTTTGGTTATTTGGCTGGTTTGTTTTTTTGACAAACTCATATATACAACCTATAGAAATGCATGGGCTATTTTCCTACCACTGCGTGTTCCTAAGTTAATGCTTTTCTAAAGAGTGCGCAAGTTTTACATCCAATCTGAAACAGCGATTTTTAAATAATGGAAAAATTAAATTCTTCACATAGTACAAGCAGGATCTGAATGAGTTTTAAACTACTCATCATTAAAGACAGTGAAATTTGATCTTCATCTGTGCTCAGAATAGGAAAGAACTATACATTTTCCATACTGCTACAAAAATCGATTACACACAGCGTTTTTCTAAGAACGCATATTTTAAACAAAAGACTCTCTTTTTTTTGTAAAATTTTGTGGCCAGATACTAACTTAAAAGCATATTGTCATAAGTTATGCTTAACTTCTTGCCATCAAAAAAAAAAATATCAATCTAACACGTTCTAAAAATATTAACTATTTAACTTTACCTTAACCGCACTCACAGCAACAAGAACATCCTAGGTGATGCCATTCATTCAACAGACATGTTCCAAGAATATCAGGATACCATGTAAAACCAACACAGATCTTTCCACTTTAATTATGTCAAGTTATTTCACTTGGTTTCACTAGAACCTAATTACTACCCATCAAGGAACACCAAAATCCAAAGGCAGCATAACACAAAGCTAGAAAGAACACACTAAACATCTTTATGCTGTTTCAAATACTTTTTTGCATGACCAGTTGAGTTTGCTGATCAGTTAAATAAAAATAAGTTACTAATTTTACTATAATTAGGATAAAGATCCACAAGAACTTCTGCCAGGGAAAGCATTACTATTATGTCAATGAGTTTTTGGGTAAGCATTCTCAAGAGAGCGTGAAATTGAAACAATTATCATACTGAAACCTCAGACTACAATGAAGAGTTTATAAAAAATATTATCCTGTTGTGAATCTGTTTTCTTGCTTTCACAGTTGTATTTAAATATATGGAATCCAATCCAGATCAGTTTGCTAGGCTGGGTTCAAGACGTTTTAGAACATCCACCAGTATTTCTCATATTTGAAATAGAAAGTGCATACTTTTCCAGTTGAGATAGCCTACCATGCAATTAAAGAGAGGAAAAAAACCCAACAATTTGAATCACTGTATACATTAGTGGGAAAAAAAAGTTAACTTTCATTTCGATCATTTAAATATTTGAGTTTTGAGTAGAGCTTTAAAAAAATCCAGTTCTGAATCACTGGAATTTTTGTTCTATTTCCTGTAAAAGCACCAACAGCAACATAGCTCAGCATTCCGCTTGCAGCAGTGCACAAAAGATCAGCCTGATCCCTCAGTCCTAAATTTACATTCATTTCATAAATTTGAGGTCACATCTGACCAACTTATTTCTTCCAGTGTTTCCAACCATAGAGATCATGATAAGGAGGCAGCACTTGCAACAGGACGAAGAGCAACCTAGTTCTCTATTTCAAAGTACACTCCCATAAAGAAATAGTTAACCAAAAGCTCTTTAAGCTCCCTAGCAATAAAAATTAATAATAATAAAAAAAAGTTTGCCGAGAATAATCTCTTCAACACATGGCACCTTTAATGCTACAAGCCTTGAAAAACATACCGGTTATCTACAAAGCCAAAGACCATTACAAAACAACACAGCACTGCAGCCTGCAAAGCAATGCCATGGTGAGAAAAATCGCTATCAGCTCTGTTACTGCTGGAAAAATAGAAGTTTCTAGCAGGGCATTGTCATAGGAAGAGTGCCCATTTTCAAGAACTCTATTTTTACATCAGCAGATTTAAAGGAAGAGAGAAGAATCATTTGACTTCTGATGTTGAGAAAGAAAATGGTGTACATATCATAAAGACTTTGAAAGCTGGTGTAAGCAAGGGTAACAAAGCATAGCAAGAAGATGGCACTGTCACTACATGTAATGATAGGGATGATGTTTTATCAATCTTCTCTCAGAAACAAAACTGGGATGATCCAAACTGAGTATCTCCTCCCACTGCCTTCCTCTCCTCTTCCCCTTCACAAGCTCTCTCGTGAGGCAACACGAGAAAAACCACTCAGGTCTTCTGAGATTTTAGAAGAAATCAAGAGTTAGATCAGTGTCTGTTCTGCTGCAGCACAAGCCAAGGTACTCCATACAGATGAGCACCCATAAATTTAAATGAAAACTTCAGTCACTCGTGGCTATTATCCGTATGTTATATTGAAGGCTAGAACTTACTGAAGCTGATGACATGTGTCTCCTAATTTGTCAGTGGAACTTCCCTCTCGACAAAAGCAGGTATCGTAATTTTGAGGTTTGACAAAACTCTATTACAATAACACAGGTAAAGACCAAATAACTGAAATATGCATATGAAATGCAAATGCCTGGTTATGTTGTAACTCATTAGCTAAGCTGAAAATAATTGCTTATTTTCCAACTGTGAATACAGTGCTATTGCTACAGAGTCACTAGCCGTCCTTAGTAGAGGGCATTTGGTGCCTGAAGTTATGATACAAAATGATTTAAACAGACTTGAGACAATGACTCTGTATTCAATGTATGTCTTTTAAACATCTAAGTAAGTCGGAGTACTGAAAATTATATGCAACACCATTTTCAGTGTTCTGCAGTTGAACTTCAGAAACAGCTTTATTGAGTCTATATCAAATCTTTAAACTTGTGACACTTAAATCCACAACTGAAACCCACTCCTTGCTAAGAAGTTGTTTGCAGACAACACAAAATTAGGTGGGAGTGTTGATCTGCTTGAGGGCAGGAAAGCTCTTCAGAGAGATCTAGATAGGTTGGATCAGTGGGCTAAGACCAATTGTTTGAGGTTTAATAAGGTCAAGCATCGGGTCCTGCACTTTGGTCGTAACAACCCCATGCAAAGCTACAGACTTGGAGATGAGTGGCTGGAGAGCTGCCTGGCAGAGAAGGACCTGGGGGTGTTGGTTGATGGTCGGCTGAACATGAGCCAGCAGTGTGTCCAGGTAGCCAAGAGAGCCAACAGCATCCTGGCCTGTATCAGAAATGGGGTGGCCAACAGGAGTAAGGAAGTGATTGTGCCCTTGTACTCGGCACTGGTGAGACCGCACCTCAAGTACTNGGCACTGGTGAGACCGCACCTCAAGTACTGTGTCCAGTTTTGGGCATCGCAGTATAAGAAGGACATTGAGGTTCTGGAGCGGGTATAGAAAAGGGTGACAAAGATGGTGAAGGGTTTGG